>JAJQOW010002131.1:0-24005 GCA_037975125.1 Latrodectus hesperus | reverse complement strand
TTCTTCGGCTAGTAATGTTATTGTATGTAGTTAACTAGCAATGTTATTGCAGACATAATAGCTCTCAAAATTTCTTATGTAGAATTTTTATCGGTTAAATGAGCACTAATCTAGCATTTGCGCTATTATTGGTTGGAACAATAATAATCTAATACAATTTTTGATTTTAATCACAATAAGGAAAGATTACTATACCTACAAAACAATCAGAATGAGAAAAATTCTTCAATATCCCAATTATCTCATCAAAATATAAAATTTCATTTTGAAAAAATAAAATTTCATCGAGAAATAATGTCAGTAAATAATCAAAACGGTGCCATTGTTTGATTAATTTTCACATTAAAATGTTTTTTTTTTTATGTAAAGGAATAATAAATAAATTTTAAGCCTTTAAAATTTATTCCTTAATAATTTTAAGCCTTTAAAATTTATTAGAAATTACAAAAAGTTGTGTAGTTTCTTCTATCAAAATACATTATACAATGAAGTATATTTTTATAATGTACTTCTGATCTTTTATTAGCATTATAATTTTATTTGATTCTAGGAAAGATTTCTGTACTTCTCAGATTGGGAAGTTCGAGATGTTGAAAGTATGAAAATGTTAATAAAAAGGACTCCATATATGTAAATTTGAAAGTTCTTTTATTGTTCCTTGTTTTTGATATTGAAAATCAACATCTATCGCTTTCCGTTTGATAGCTGAAGTTTGTATATTTGAATTATTTGCACTTTATAAAAACAACATTTTATATAGTCATCTTAGAAAATATATAGAATTACTTAAAGGATAAGTTTTATTAAGAAACACGTTATTATTGTTAAGATCAAAGTAATGAAAAGTTAAAGAACAGTGGAAAAAATTAAAAAAAACAGCAAGATGTTTCCTTAAAAGTGTCTAATCAATGTCATAAATGAATGATTATTTTCTATTTCATTCCACATAGATTACTTATCAATTCAATATTGCTTTCCTTAATGAGTTCTTGATTGCGTTAATGCAACACGGAATATGAGATTTATTATTTAAAATTATCTTTCCACTTTTATAAAGTTAATTTTCAATATACATAGAAAATTGTTAATTAAATGGGAGATGATTGAAAAAATTGATGATTGAAAATCTAAATTTACTCGAAACACAGTTGATGTAATAAACAAACATTGAATATTTAACAATTTAAAAAAAAAAATCTGTATTTTTTAATAAAGTGAATATTTAGTTCTATTTAGAAGATAACCACGCATTCGGAGTTAGCTGTAATGTGCTTTGAAATCCCACGTATGTTGAGTTTTCAAGAGTCTTCATTGACTGTGTGACGTATTCTCGTGTAGAGAAAAAAGAAACTCAGAAAATTCTCAAACAACTACTCAATAGACATACATGTACTCAGAAATGTTTGACTTGTAGATTACTATAAAATATTGAATGAATTTTGTTGAGAATAACCGAAAAAATATATTTTAAGCACCTTATTTTTCACAAGCATTGGGATTTGTGAGTATTACTTCTTGTTATTAAAAGAAAAGTTTTCTCACTAAATCTTAAAATACTATTATTTTCATGTAAGTTTCATGAAATTCAGGCTGTGATGTAAATTTTAAAAGACTTATAAATTTAATTTATACATTGTCACTTGTTTAAGGAATATTTCCAAGTAATATTTATGATGCAACATCAATGTATAAGCAAATTTTTTTTATCGTATATGCAAATAGTTTATAGGAATGTTTCATTTCCTAGAAAATAATACAGAAATGAAAACAGAATAAAAACTGGAGAAACACGATTCAGAAGACCCGATGAGAACTTAGATTTAACTATAAATTAAAATATTGAGGACAATATTCATGCTATGAATAGATCAAGCTTCAAATAGTTGCATGTGAGAGTAGGAATATATTATTTAAATTTTTAATAAATCAATCAAATTGCTCTACTTGCATGAAAATATTGCTTGCAATTTACAAGAAATTTTCACGGTATAAGATGATATGAAGTTAATATCATAGAATGAGATAATATAAGTTTTGTATGAAGGTTAAAATTATCTGATAACAAATTGTTATCAGATAATTTTAACCTTCAAATTTTGTCAAAACATTTGTTAGATATTATGCATGGTATTATTTTTCTTATAATTTTATTTTTGATATAAGTGACTTATATTCAAAAATAGATACTTAACCAAAAAAAGAAGATTATTTTCCGCTTAATTTAGATGAATTGTTTCTTACTACTGTATGTTTATGTGTGCAAGCTTTAGTTTCACATTAAATTTTAGTAGTGTTAATTTGTCATATGTCTTTTAGTTTTGATTTCAGGTATCACTGATTTTACTTTACAAAGCTTTATTAAAATTATACAGGATACAAAAATTGATGGGCTTGATTGAAATAGCTGTAAATTGTTTTCAAACATTTTTGTTCGAGAAATAGTTTGGACACGTTTTTCTGATCACATGTTGATCATGAGATATTAGGTTTCCTTGCAGCTGTTTTGATAGTTGCTGTATTTTCTCCTTCTGTTATTGTTCCCTAAGCTAAGCCTTGCAATTATTCAGCGGGCATTTGCCGTCGTCATGTATTCCTGCCAGCTTTATCTATCTTTCTGATCTGTGTGAATCAAAGATTAATTGGTGGTTTAAGGTTGATCATATATGCCCGTAAAATGAGCTAATATTTCAGCTAAGGATTGTCACAGTTAACGAAACATTTCCACAAAGAAAAATTATAAAAATTTTGAGTTTTTAATTGGAAGTATTTTTTGACACATGTATTGAATTCTATTTTCTAATAATTTGAAGAATTTGGATTTTCAATCGTTAATACTTTGTATTAGGCAACTACATATTTAATCAAATTCAATTTTCATGCGAAATGTCATTGCAATGATAAATATCTGATTTGTTACTATGGCGAGTGTTTCGAAATTTTATGAAATTATTTATATTTCATATTGAAAATCAGCATATCATTTAATTTTCAGAATAAATATTAAATTCGAATGTATAACATACAGAAAAAAATATTAGTTATTAATAATAATATATAGGTCCGGTTAAAGTATTATTTAAAAAATCTTTAAAATAAAATTTAAAATAATATTTTAAATGCCTTTCAAAATTAAAACAAATATCTAACACAAAATATTTAAAAAAGAAATTTAAAGGTTGAATTCACTATTATTTACATAGTAATTGACATATAGTGAAAATTCACTTCAGTGATTCTAATGTAAATAAAAGAAATATTTTTTACATTTCTTAAAAATTTTTGCTGTGACTTTTAAAAATTTATCTATGAAAACAATTAATTCAGTTTTAAGATAAAAAAAAAAGATTTAGTGCTTTACACTTCCGATGTTCTAAAGGAAATCTATCCATAATTAATCGTTGATTAATGTTGAATGGAACAAATTCATTTACTTAATTTATAAATTTTTATTAGAAATATAAAATCTTTTTATTCATATTTATTTTATTTCTGACAGTTTAATTAAAGGAAAAATCATTGAAGTAAGAAATTAATATGAGTATTAAAGTAAACACATAAATAATTTAATTAGAAAATTCAAATCTTCTGATAAATCAGCTGATAAATATTTTAATGAAGAAAATAACAAAAAATCTTAGTTACAGATTTTTTTAATGTAACTCTTATTGATATTTGGTATAAACTTATGTAGATATTTCTATGCTTCACGAAGCATGAAAATTTTTTATCCCATAAAAATTATCCGCATATACTGCTGAAATTTTAAAGTGGTATAATGCGAATAAAAATAATTATTACCACATCAATTATGTAAATTAATACATTAATTTCCATATTCTTGCAGTCAAATAGTTTTCTGAGTATTTAAAATTTTAATTCAATATTTAATTAGGGGTTATATTTTAATTTCTGTTTCCAGTATTATTTCACACACAGTATTCATTTCTATTTCTCGTTTTAATTTTTTTTCACATTTCGTTTTCAAAATGTCAGTCTTTGATATCTATGATGAGTCCTCTGTTGCATCAAACTATTATATATAAAATTCACAATGTATAATTAGGTTTTCTTTAACAGAAACAATGGGCAACTTTTTCATAAATGTATTTTTTGAAGAAAAAAATATTAAATGCTGAAATTTATGTATTATATATTTAATTTTATATCCATAATAACAATATTAAAGTGCGTAAAAGCATTTTGTAATGGAGCATATATATTTTATCTGCATAGAGCGAATCCAGTTTCGAAAGTAATTGACATACTTTCTTCTTTCTGTACGAAATATGAGATGAGGTTACAAAATATTGTTATGCATCGTAAATATTCACGTTATCTGAAAAGTTTTGTCTTAAAAAAGTTGAAATGCTTAAAATTTTATGTAATGCATATCTAACCATTTTTCAATTTGAAAAGCTATAAGGATGAAAGAAATTAATGCATTAAAAGTTGTACATATGTTTACAATGAAAATAATTCGTATATATTCCCAAGAACACCTGTGTAGTCTTTCAGATTTTTTGTACTGACTACACAGTTTAACTGGTAACAATTAACAACTGTTTTAAAATATATGCACAATCTTTTTTAATATATTACTTTACTATTGTGCACGTTACCAATAATAATAAGTGGTAATATTTTGTATAGACAAGGAACTTCCATAGTGCTAACAGTAATAATGACGTTTTGTTTAATTCAATATATAATTGTTTAATTCAATGATAAATGTGACATATATTTAATTGATGTAACTAATAACTTACTATAAGTGAATATTTATGTTTTTCACATCATCATATTTCAAATAATAAAATATTTCTAAGTATAATTTTCCTCGCTAATATATTCCTACTTTCTTTAATAATATAGTTAATTTAATTCGTATATAAAATGCAAAAAATAAATATAAGTTAAAAAACGTAATTTAGATAATAGATAAGAAAATTGACGATAATATTTTTGTTAAAAATATAATTAAAAGTGTAATTAATAAAATGTTTTCATTTTTAAATAAAAAAAATAAAAGGATTCTAATATGTTTTGAATTAAAAAATGAATACATGTTTTCTTTCTGCAAGCTTTCTTTTTCAAGAATGCTAAAGTAAGCTGAAGTAATCTTTGTAATGTTAGAGAAACAAGTGCACCAAGGAACAAAGAATATTTTACAAAACCAAATGTTTTCATTTTATACAAAATTAAATAACATTTCAAAATAAATTTCACAAATTTATCTGTAATTTTTTTTCAATTTATTAATTTACCTTAAAATATTATTAATTTGCATCTTTAAAGAAATTATTTTGAGGCGCATCTGGAATTTTTTTAAAGAAAACTAGCAATAATGAAAATTAAACACAATTACAGAGAGTCGTCAAATAATGGAATTCAGTTCACTGCTCATGCGCATCAACAATAAGCGTGAAGGCGTATTAATGATATCCCTCTCATGAAAAGGACTAAAACTGGAAATGTCATAGGAAATGTGTTTTTTTTTGTTAAATCAAATACACTGTAATTTATTTACATGAGTGTTAGCTATTTTATATTCTAAAAATTTACAATATTTTGCTATCGATTGCTTTTGGTTTTGTATTATGTATGGTTCACGAGTTCATTTATTCTGTATCTCTCGGGAAATGTGTTGCATTAGCACCTCCTGTTTTCGCTTCAGCAGCTTAAGATAAACATATACGATGATCTTCATGTCTCAGAATGAAAGTTTTTTGAATTTTATTAAAGGTAAAACGCATGTTTATTTTGTAAAGTCGATATTTTCATCCTGCTTTCAAATTCACATTCCACATCTTTCATATACATAGTGATCCAGACCTTCAGATTCATTCAGAGAGATTTGCTTTATAATAAATATAATTTTTTTTTCAATTATTTTTTATATCTATTTTTGCAGCAATTCAAGTAAAAATGTAATAATTAATAATTTAGATTGTAGCCAAATCTGTATTTTAAGACTAATATAATGATCAAAAATTATCATACACATTTATTTTATAAATTATTGATCAATATTTTGATCAAACAATGAAAATAACTTTTAACACAATATTATTTATGTTTCAAGAAATTCAGAAGGTATTTATTTAATCTAGATTTGAAAGGAAAGATTTTTGCTTAATTATTGATCTTGTAAGAATTCTTTTAATGTGTTTTTATGTATATAATGACATGATAAGATTGAAAAAAAACTTTTCCAAAATGTTTTCAAAATAGCGAAATAAAATAATTTACAGGTGTTTAATATTTAGCCGTAAAACATCATTGCTTTAAATAAATCAGTAAACGTACACATTTAGATTTCCAAGTTCTTATAAATATTTTTTCAACCGATTAAAATAATCATGAAATCATAAGTACGAATTTCAGTGCATGTTTGTAAGTAAAATGACTCTTAAGTAACATTCACAGATTATTTTCAACATTACATGTAATTTATTATTTCTATAAACATTAATATATTTAACAGCAGATTAAAGTATAGTAAGAAATTTCATTTAATTCACAGACACAATGACTTAAAAATATTTACAATTTAAATAAAAAGATGGTTAATAAAAGATAAATTTAGACAAATAATCCTTACAAATTTAATATTTCAAATAACAGTCTTCCTCAAAATATTTAAAATGCTTAATATTTATGATTTGTTTACTTTAAAGCAGTTAAAGATTTTGATAATTATTTTCAATTTGGCAAAATCACTTTCGTTTCAATTTAAGAATAAACTAGAGTTGGTTTACTTATTATATTTCGCAGGTTTTCGCTTACTTCAAAACACATATTATGTCAAAATAACAGATGAAAATATGCCAAAATAACAGAGCAATTTTATTAATTTTCTGATACATTTCTAAGCGTAATTTACATAATATTGAAAGAATTGATTTAGGTATTTAATGAAGAGTGATTTCATGCTTTCGTATTGTAAAAAAAGATATTTTGATGATAAAAGTATTTCCAAAAATGTTATTGAGCCAATTATATTTAATGAATCTGTGCCTCATATTTACATCGAAGCTCTTTGAACATACATTCTTCAACATTACAATCTTAATATTTTAAATAACAAAATTGTATGTTTTTAGTTATCAAAAGGAAAACAACTAGATAAACGTGTAATGTTTTATTTGCCTATTATAAATTACATAATATTGCAAAAATAAAAGCATTAGAATTGTAATATGATTACATAGTTTTTTATAAGAAGTAGATTACTTTTCATAAAAAAATTAATCTCAGTGATGTCAGTCCAACATTTATGAATGTTTTGAATTAAATAAAATAAAATGACAAACTTTTGAAGGTAAAATTTTCCATGGTTATTCTGAGTTACAGCCATATATTTAGTATTTTTTGTCGAGTCCCAGTCTTCATGCAGATTCCACAATAAACACAAAATCATAAATTACAATCTTTTTTTATTGTCCCTATGGCATCAATGTTGTCAGCAAAGAATAATAATTGTATATGTTTATGTAAAACTGTACCTTGGTTTTCATTTACATTGATCAATTCAATAAACCACTCAAAGAGCTTATCATATAATATTTAATTTTATAAATTATTCATTTCTTATCATTGATTACGATTTAAATTATAGACAATTTTAATACTTTGTGATAAAATGTGTTTCAATTCGTAACTATTACTATAATCTTAAATAATTTTAAGAACATGGTCTTAGATCATATCTCTTATCAATGAATTTTTATAAAGATTTCTACTCTAAAAATTCTAATTTTTATTAATGAAATTCTTAAGATTAAACATGCAAAATTTTATTTGTACCACAGTTAGTGTTAATATTTATTTATTATTATTATTATGTAGGCTAAATGTATTTTTTGCTGTTTTTAATAATATCAAAAGTAAAAAATATTGAAATTATTGTACAATTTTCTAAATCCTTCATGTGTTAAAATATGCTTATAAATTAATATACTTTATTTAATAATTGCTAGTTATAGAAAAATTAAGGCATTTCATCAAAGTAGAATTATTTTTGTGTACATTAAAATATAATTTAATTTTGCAAAACATTGCCATCATTTATCTAAAATACATTTTTAAAAATATTAATAATTCCTTTATTTCCTTGTTGATTTATTTATTGAACTAATAGTTTGATATATTTTTAAAAACTATATTTGCATAGCTATTTTGCTATTACTTTTTAATGATATAAATATTTTTAATAATTTTGCATTATTCTTATAAAACTGTGTCAAAATATAATAATTTTAAATTCAATCTTATAAGCAAGGATTTTTAAATAAAATTTAAGTTTTTTTCTGTAAAGATTCAAATTATAAATTTCAAAGCTTGTCTTCATTGTAAATATTTGCGAAATTTCAAATATTCTTGATAAATTCAAAATATGAATCTGCATTCAGCATTGAAAATAAATAAGAATTTTTTGATATATTTCTTCCTTCTTTTTACTTTGCATAATTTAAACACTCTTATAATAAATTTTTCATACTTGTCATTTGTCATTTTATGACATGAAATTCCGTTAGTCCAGTTTATCGATATTAAAATGCACAATATCTGAAAAACAGCATTTAATAAAATAATGTAATAGGAAATTCTTTGCAATTTACGAACCTAACGATATGAATTGTAAAAAGATAATTCTTTCTAGATGATTAATTCTTAATTGAAATACATTTTACAGTTTAAATAAATTATATATTTTTTGATATATTTTTAAAAACTATTGAACTTTACATTTTAAATTTTGAATTGTATTAAAAATAAATAATTTATTATTAATTTCAAAGTTTTTTTACTGAAATGAATCCTTCTTGAGTTGGCTGCTAAGTAGTTGGTCTTTTATTTTTCTCTATTTAACTGTTAGGTCTCCTTTTTTAAAATTGAGATATCAAAATGTGCGTGACATTTGAGTAAATATGAATTAAATATAAGAAATTCTTATTCTATAATTTGGCATAGTAAAGGCTGTAAGCTATACTTTTCATATAATTGACAGATGAGTAGTTGTATTTCTTCTAATTAATAATATATTTCATCAAATACTTAGTCCATATTACACAAATATAAACCATACAATATGCGTGAAAAATCTTGCAGTTACAATTGGGCTTAGAAACTAAATAAATTTTTATACAATGAATTTCTTGCTGTATATTTTATATAAAGTCGTATTTTTCTTTTTCATTTTAACGCATAGACTTGCTTACGTATTTTTCGTGATTCAGAAAGTTCTTTGTTATACATTGCTTTTTAATTTGATATAATAATTTGCAATAGTATTCAAGCTATCATAATTAAATTATAAGAATGCATTTCTTTTGTACTTGCTGTAAAATTCATTTTATAAGGAACGAATTTTTTCCCCTTTTCTTTAGAATTAAAAAGTATGCAATTATTTTATTTACTATAATAATGCAAAAAATTAGAAAATAGCAATATATTAAATGCTACGTAAATACAGTATCAGAAAATATTATGGAATTTCTAATTTTTCAAATTTGGTACATACATAAGAATTTGACATACATTCTGTAAATAAATTGACACAGAAATAAAATAAAAATCAGTAAAACTGAAGAATTCAAAAATATAATTGCAATGAAAAAGCTAAATGAATGAAAAAGCATGAAAAATAAACAATAAGTAAATTATTTTTGACCTTTATTATTTTATTAAGCTTTAAAATTTAGTTTCTGATTAATAATTCTTTTTAAATTTGCATCCCCATTTCTTAAATGCAGTAATTGTTTTCAAATAATAGTTCAATGAAGTTTTCTTCTAAACTTATTTTAAATTTCTTAAGAATATTGGCTTGTGATAATATTTCACACGTAGCTTGAATAATAAGTCTTCGAATCATTAATCTTTTACTTTGAGGAAAATACATCGATTATTTTCTTTTGCAATGATCGCTATCTCGTAAAGTATCGATTGAATAATTTCATATTTATGTTCGATGGAAAAATGGCATTTCACACTAAAACTATTTTGTTGCTGTATTTTGTTTGGTTCATTCAATTGTGAGATAAAGAGTGTTAAAAATGGATATCAATAGACGGAGAGTCTTTTTAAATTTTACAATTTTTCTTTCATAACAGTGAAAATGCAAATTAGGTGACAGAAATTGTAAATGTTGCTTATGGTCTTGATACATTAATAAACACAAATGTGTAATTTTGATTTTTTTCGATTTATAGTTCATATATTTTTAATATTAAATGTGGACGACAATCAGATATCCCGGTCATTAGAAAAGTATATAAAATCACAAAAAATGATCGAATTTGACTAGCAAGTTAGCAGTCGTAACGCTAACGAAGAGTTAAAGAATTCTAAAAATTCTATGTGAGAAGCATGAAAAAGATACTTTTTAAATGGCAACAAACTATGAAAAAACATTGAGCACACTTGACATATAAAGTAAACACTTTCTATGCTTATGTATCACTTGACAGGAAAATATAAATGAAATTAAGAAAATAAATAATCATTCAATTCAATTTTAAAATTTTTATTAATCAATAAAATTATTTCAATTATTCTGTCCGAAATTATTTTACTCTTTAAGCAGTTGATTTTCTACACTTCCTTAAGATGATTAAAATCAAATATAAATATGAGCAATTAATTTTTATAAAAAAAAATCTCTTTGATTTTTTTTTCGTAAGCAATGATGTACAGTTTTTCAAAACGACCGCATAAACCCTGCACAGATTTCTCGTTGGGAGGAAAAAAACACTTTATTGGATATATAAACAACAGTATTTGCATTGCATATCTTTTAAGATGATAATAATTAAAAGTTCGCCACGCATATTGCACTATGCATGCGCGTGCGCCATGGAATGACTTTAAAACGTCGTTAAACTAGTATTTAAAAGGCTGCATCTAGCAGCTACCAGTAGTCTTTGTATGGTGGCCTGGTATTCCATTCGTGTCTACAAGGACATGTACTTGATGTAAGGCCGATGTAGTGGAAATGTCTTTGGTTCCAGTCTGATGGGGCTCCGGCGAATTTCTGTGCTCCTGTACGTGGTTGGCTGGATATGGAATACCCCGGCCGCTGGATCGGACGTGAGGGTCCGGTTCTATGTCTTATACCGTTGGAGTTTTTCCTATGAGGCCATCGCAAGGAACTGGTGTATTAAGACATTGTGCCAACATCAACGGACTTAGTTGCTCGTCTGCACGCTGCTTATACTTCGGTGAATCCCGCGATGCTGCAACATGTGATGACAACCATTCCATGGCATGCTCAAGCCTGCCTCAGCATTCAGGGTGGACACTTTGAACATCTGCTTTAAATTGTTCACATACCGCTGTTGATGTGCTCGATAAAGTGTTTTTTCTTGCACCGGAAGTGACGTCATACTTTGTTTTTCGTATTTTTCTCGTAAACTATGGATTGTTTAGGAACGCTTCTTTTGGCAATTTTTATGTACGTCCAAAGTGGAATCTAGCTGTGCAGAGTTTGTGCGGTCGTTTTGGGACCCCCTGTATAAATAATTATATTCAGATTGGTAAACATCCATAAGTGCTGTAACATGATCCTTCATAAATTGACTTGAATATTTACAGACATTTTTAGATTATAAATAAGTAAAAGATATTAATATACATTTTTATATTAAAATCTTATACGAAGGATTTATTTATGATATCATACCAGCAAGAGGTTAAACTTAATTCTAAATTTATTGCTTATATTGTCATTAATTTTTAAATACTTAAAATTTGTCAAATTGTTTTCACATAGAATGGTTCAAATTAATAGTTATTTAAAATATTTTAATTGAAAAGGTGTTCCTTAACTTAAGTCAACGATAAAATAGATTGAGAATATTTTATAGAATCAAAATTAAACTAAATTACAATTATATATATAGATATATGTACATTTTTTATTGTTAAATTGTGATCACTTAAGTTTCTGAAAATAAATGTGTTAGAAAATTTATTTTATGTAATATTTCATTTTTTTAGAAACGTATTTATATTTCACAGTGTGAGAAAAATTAAAAATTGATATTCTAATGTATTATTTCAAAATAGTTCTTTTTAAGTTATATAATTGTTAGCTCGATTTACACGTGTGCTTTAGTATAAAGTTTTATGCTCAGTACGTATTTAAAAAAGGATATACAGGGAAATAAATGTCATAATTCCACGAATGAACCTAAGCAGAAATTAGGAAAAAGTCAATAAAAAATAATTTAAAAGAAACACAAATTTAGTACTCAATCTATGCTGTTGAGTCAGTTAAGGTGGGCATATTTGGGAACCCAATTATCTAGTTTAATTTACGAATATTATTATTAAATTTAATTATTAGGAAATTATCCAATGTTTGGCATGGTTGAACAATGATGTGCACGGCACAGCATGTGATAATTACGTGTGGAAGCTGTTTTCATGGAGCTTTTAATGATATTTTTATGTCATTTCATTATTGGGTCAGAGTAGGAATTAGATGTGCGTCAGAAGAAATATAATCCATCAGGAGATATATAAATACTGATATCTTACATCTGATCCAATTTTTATAACGTTTTTATAGTTTATAATATATGTGAAGCCGACCAACTTGTCTAGTGGTCAGAGTGCCTGACTACGAATAAGGAGATCCTGGGTTCAAACCCGGTTCGGACATGGATGTACTTTCTATTTATCCTCTCTTTGTCCTTTCCTTGTATGAATGAGGTGTGAATTGTTGCCTACTCTATAAACGAGTCCTTATGGCATGTGTGTACTGAGGAATTCGGACTCCATATCAAAATATGGTTTAGTTGGAAAAGTTGAGCAGAGCACCCCATGTTGCCAGCCTAGCTGGCACACGACAATGAATGAATGAATGAATGTAATGCAATAGTTTGCTGCTTTTATAGCTAAAATAATGTTTTTACTGTTAGAGTTGTATTTTCTTAATATTTCGAGATGCAAGACGAAGTTCTGATTTTTATTTATATTATTTAAATATTGTACGTTTTCTTTAAGATGGATTCTTTTCATAATGTAGATATAATGCAAATATTTAATCTCTAGTTTTTCATTTTCTATTTAGATGCATTTTACTTAGTCTCATAATATTTTTATACGCTAATGACTATCTACTTTGAAAGAAATTATAACTCAAGTATTTAATATGTAACTTTACTTGAATTTCTAATTCCCAATATAATTATACTTTATTTTTGTCATTTCTTTATATATTTTGTTTTTTTTAATTATTGCATAGCTCTAGATGATAATTTGAGACATTCGTGAGGTGAAAAATTCCTTGAAATCAAAATATTTAACAGCAAAATCACCGACAATAAATTCCTAAATATCACAATAATCATCAATACATTAAAATCAAAATCATTAATATACAAACTGTGAAATATACTCAAATTATATATATATTTAGTTTTAAATTTATTATAAAATGTCAACTTCAGATATGTGAAACAAAGACTATATTTTAACATTCGTTTTCATTGGAACAAAGAATGAAATGTCTAAGTTAATTTAAAACTCTAAGCAGCGAATTGTGTCTGAGAAGATACATTATTTAATATTTATTTGAATTCAGCTTATGTTTTTATTATTTAACATAATTTAATTTAAAATACATGATTTTGATTTTTCTTAACAAATAACTGAAGTAATGGAAATTAAAAAATCATACTGTTTATTTTGAAAGCATATATGTTTTCTCACAAACATTTCCAAAAAATATGATTAAATTTCTTACATTTTTCATTAAAAATAAACAAAAATAGCAAACGAGAATGGTCAGTAAACTACAGATTAGCTTCTTTTACATAAATACAAATTAGACATAATGCATTTATATTTATTATGTTGTCTTTCGTGTATATTCATAATCAACCCATTTTATTCGAATTGTAAAATCTTTATCAGGTGCTTTAAAACTAGTTAATTATTTTATTCACATTTGAAAGTAATTATTATTTTGACACACCATACATCTAAAAGTAAAGATACAGTCATAATCAAAATCCTTATGCTTTGTTAAACGCTTTTTGATTATGTGATTCTTGAAAAAAGACTTTTGAATACGGAATCGATCTATATTATTCGGATCACTTGCTGAAACAGTTTTTTCCCGCCATTTAAAGAGAAAAAAAAACAGTTACTAGCACGCTATATTCTCGTTACTACATTCTGGAAGATTAACCTTACTTCGTTACTTCATGGCATATTCCACTTGATTGAACTACTGTGCATTAGAAAAATTCGAATTCTACTTTTCCGAATCATTTCCCTCTTAAGGCCTTAAATATCACCATTTTTTGCACTCATAAAATACTTTGTAACTAGTATTTGTTTTCTATTTTTAATAAAATAAACAATATTCTTAAAATTTTCCAATAACTTTAATAATTTATATTCATATTTTCAGTGAAACTAGTATGAAAGAGGGAATTTTTGTGTGTATATATATATATACACTTAATTTTATGACTTTTATATCTGTAACAATGTAGATGAAATAAAAATAAATAAAGTGTGTAATTTAATTTAAAAACAAATGCATTATGAAAAAAAACTTAGTCTTCAAATTTTTACTTATACTTTTTCAAAGAAATAAGACCCTAATATTGGTAAAAAAATATTTCTCCTTAAAAATATTATATTTGTAATCCAAGTTTAGAACATCTCTCGATTCTTTAAAATTTTCAAATCGTTTTTTATATCTGATAAAATAAATAGCAATATAAATCTATCAAATAGGAAATATCATGCAGATTTAATTTCAGTACTTCCTCATTTATTAGAAACACTGTGCCCAGATAAAATAATAATTTCGATAATTTTTGTGACAGAGAGATAATAAAATAAGGAGTTTATTGATACTTCATGAAATAACAATCACATTTGGCTTAAACTAGTATTTATCTTTATCATAAAGAAGCATAGAAATTCTAAAATTGTTTTCTATTTTTTTCGTGTAAATGTAACAAATCTGGTTGAATTCACTTGTAATTGAGTATACTATGCCTAAAAGTTACAATACAAAGGAACATTCACTATGTTATGCGTAAATAGTGAATGGTACTTTGTATTCATTTCTGCTTATAATTTCTTTCCCATTTTTTTCCATTATTGTTTCTTACCTGGTCATAATTGAAAACATTTTCCAAATGAAGAAATATCAAAAACTTTTTAAAAAATATTAATTTACCCACATTCAGTTTATTGATAGCAATGACTATATTATTATTATTTACACAATATATTATTTTATCTTTGAAAAATTGCTCCGAAAGGAAAAGATAATAAAGCATCTTTCCAATATTGATCAAGAAATTTTAAAGCAGAAAAATTCCTTTCCTAATATCTAAAAATAATATCTTTAAAATGATGCTCAAGTTTAATCCTGAAAATAGTGGTGTTATAGGAAAGACAAATTAAATTATCATATTTTGTCAGGTATAGTGTCATTGTCTAAAGAAATAATAAAGTATTTGTGTGTAAAGATCTAAAAATTCATGTTTATTGAATATTCATGCCTAAAGATGGAAATGAAAAAATTATACTTTGTAATGTCAATTGAAAAAAATTATGTATTTACTTTTCATATTTAATTGTTAGCAATATTTAACTGGAAAGTTTTCTTAATGCATTATAAATTATCAATAAATCAAAATCGTATCAAAATCTTTATTAAAAATTATTAAAAATGCAATTAAATTTTAGAGAATAAATTTCAACACTTATTCCGCTATAAAATAAATTTTCGAAACATTTTTTTATGATCATGAGTTATAAACTTTTCCTATTCTTAATAAAAAAACTTTAAAAAGGATCAGAAATCTGTATGATTTAATTATATACTTTTATCTTCTCAATCAAATCGGTTCATTTCATCAGGAACATTTCATCATTAACTAATGTGGTGAGTTTGAAATTTGAATATTTTATAGAATAAAGTAAATTTAAAGCCGAAATTTAAATAATGAAAATACATTTTGATATGTATTTAAATGCATTAACTTTTAAATGTAACAAAATAATTTTTGTGGCCATTATTCAGATTACATATTAAATTAAGATTATAGGTAATTTCAAATAAATTAAATCCTTAAAGTTATGAAAAGTCTATTACTATTTATTACTTTACAGATGTTAGAAATTTACTTTTTGAAAATATAGTCTATGAAGGCAATTAGAAATATGATCTAAAATGGAGCATACAATTTAGTAATATAGATAACAAATTTTGTGGAATACAGATCCTTTGTTCAATTTTTAAAAGATTAATAAAGTTATTTTATCAACAAATATGAACTCAGAATAATTCTGGGAATGTTTAACATGATTCTAATTTTATTTTAAGAATGCTGTAACAGCTTACATGTTGAAATAAACAATAAATTTGTTTTTAAATTTTGAAAATCAAGTAACTTATAATTAATGAAGTTCCACATGAAATACTTTCAAATTCGAAATGTTTCAGTAAAATAGTGTAAACTTCATTATCTCATGGAATTTCGGAGCAACTATGGGGTTATTTCATTGTTGAAACGAAAGAATGGAAATGTAAGATGCTAGTGTATAAGTAAGTAATTAAAAGATATATGTATATATTTAAAATGGAGATGCTGTAAGCAATTTGCACAACTAATTGAAAGTATGTTTAATTCAACAGTCTGCATTCAAAATAAATAAGCATGCTTTGTGCCAGAAAGTTAGCAAACATGAAATTGGCAGTATTATTAAAATATACATATTTTTCTCGACTCTTTGGAGTTAATTTAACACAAGGATATATTAAAAAAATATCGGTGTTATCAGAAATATATAGCTTTCGGGATATAAATGGTTAATGTATTTTAAAGATGACAGAAGCAATAGTAATCATTGTGTGTACTAATCTCACTTTTCCAAATGAAACTTTCAAAAGTCTATTTGTGTGATTACAAATTTATATTATTTAAAGGTTTCCTTGCAAACTAATCATTTAATCGTGGTTCAATCTAGGTAGCAAAATAAATGTCAAACAAACACAAAGAATAAAGATTTATTCATAGCTTAAATTTGTTGTATTAAAATACACTTAGAATAGAGAAATTTATTTGTTAATGCTTTTTTTATTTTTTCACAAATTTTTTCGTAAATACATTTTGTGACACGAAAATAATATTATTAATCCAAATATGGCAAACCTGTGAAGATAAAAGACATTTAGATTAAATTTTCCTTTTTTCTATTTCAAATGATTGAATCAGAACCAGGTTAAAGATGTGACGAAATCAAATCAAAATAATTTAAAGTGTAAATTTAACATCTTTAAACTTTACAATAAAATAATCTTGGCTTATAAATCGTGTATATTATTTCAAATTAACAAACTATGTATTAATAAAAAAGGTATGGATTATAAGTCTTATTTGGTTTCCTTATGAGAAGAAGTAATAACAATTAAGACTGTCACACTAAGTGAATTTGCATATAAAAATTAATGTGATGATGTGTCACTCATATTTTTAGAACTAAGCAAATCAAAGCATTGAAAACAGTATTACTCCAACTTAAATACAGTCTTTCTTAATTATTTTATAGTTTGTTTTGTATTTAAATTTACTAATATTATTTTATTTATTTTATTGTCTAAATATTATTTTATTTATAAAATATTCTAATTTATAAATTGTATATTTTTCTGGTATAAATAAAATTCCAACCCATATTTCACCTTAATGCAATGTAAATGGCGTTTTTGAAAATGGTAAATAACAAGTTTATGATCTATTTTTTTAAAAATTACTTTAAATAATGCATATGAAAATTTTTCAGCATAAGTTTATGAAAAATCCTTTCTATAAACTTTTCAGAGTACAGCCATTTTTAGGTTTATACATGTATGAGTAAGTACTTATGAAAATAAGTTATTGAAGTATTTTTATCAAATAAAAATAAATTCAAGTTTCAGATAAAGAAATAAACAATTGCTGTTCATAAAGAATCTAGAATGTGATTAAGAATATCTTTTAATATTATTTTAGAATCATAGCAATTAAATTTAAGAAATAAGTAAATAAATATATTTACAGTAAGAAAAAATATGTGACATTTGACAAAATAAGAATTAGTAAATATAAACCAATCATACAAAATTGTATTAAGTAATTTTACGAATTATTGTGGTACAGAATTACGTGATTAATTAATTATCACTAAAAAATAAGTAAATGATACTTAGTGAATGAAATTCTGTTTTCAATGCAACTCATTATATATCTAACATATTCTAGTGCATTTTCTATTTTTACCATTTATATTGTACCATTATATTGTAATGGTATCATATAAATCTTTATTGAATAAAATGATTTTGTAAATTATCATACAAAACATTAGTTTCTTCCCGTGAAATTAACATCATGGCAAAATGTAAAAATGCTTATAATATCAAAAACATACTATTTACGATAACTATCGTCAAATTTATATATTAACAATGCTTTCTCAATCGGAATGAAAAATTAAATTTGAATTATTTTCTGGTTTCTTTACGTGGATAAATTTGATGAAGTATTGATTAAAATGATTTTTCAATGAATGTTTTACATTTAACGCTGAAACAGTTGTATTTCATTATGAATATATTATATTACAAAAAATATTCATCTATTTTAAAAATTCTGTTGTGTCATGTTTCACGTTTAATGGTAAATTTTTTGTAAGTTATTGGTAAGCTGATTGAAACATTTTACATAAGCAGCAAACCTTTTTTCATTTTATTCAGAATAAAATAAAAAAATGAAGCAGATTTTATTGTATATATAAATAAATGTTTTTTTATTTGTGTCTATTAGGCCATGCTAATAAAAATCAAAGTCCTATCAATCAAACAAATAAAAAACTAATAATTACAAATTTTAATCATAAGTCTGGTACTTAATGTAGCACATTAAGTACAGTCAGTACTTCATGTGATTTCTGAATTTGTAGTTATTTATGTATTCATTTGTATTTGGAATAATTTTCACACACAAGTAATTTTAAACGAAACTTTGATTTTATAATTTTCATAATAAAAATCAAATATTATTTCCCAAAACCATATATCGATTTACTGAGCAATAATTAGCCTCAAATCATATAAATTTTAAAAACTTTTTGTTATTAACTTCAAAAATTCAACACAATTTGTATCACTTTTAGTTGAAAAAAGAGTTATACTTCTTTTTTTAGCCTAGTATTAAGATTTATATTCACAAATGTAATTTGGACTTTTGGTAAAAGTCATTTCGTCACAGAATTTAAAAAAAAAAAAAAAAAAAAAAAAAAAAAAAAAAACAGACTTGGGAGACGATCAGTATATTTATTATTTTGAAAATCATTAACACTAATAGTGAGCAGTCCTATAGTAAATTGATATTAAATATTCAAACTACAATTTGTATGAAACAATATTAAATGTTGAAAGTCTAAAACAGGGTTAATAGGTGTTCCCGCAGAAGTTACAAATTTATTAAGCTAAACGACCAAATCATCGCATTTGTTTTCGCTGGAGAATGAACAGCCATATTTTAGGCATAACTGTATCCAAGCAAAGTTACTCAAACCAATTTGCTAGAATTAAAATCATACTTAAGTATCAAACTAATGTCACGTTGTTTGATTATCCGACACTGTTAGCATATGCTTAGGAGTTTTGTGGAATTTGAAACAACTATCCAAAAACGATATTATTTTTTAAATATATTTTGCTTTGAGGTTTTTATTAAGTTTTCACATACCATTATTATCACAACACCACCAAGCACACTGTGACACATGTGTCACAGGTTGGTCTTCCATGGCATATTCCATTTATACTTCACATTGCTATTTATTGCGTTATTATTCATGAATCAAATGTTTAAAAGTTCTTTTAGGCTGGAATGATTTGTGACGATAAACAACTTGCAAAAAGATATTTTTATTTCAGCTTATAAGAAAAGAGCAAGTTAACACTTGAAAATGTTTTTACAAATTTATTGTGGTCAACTATTTAATCACTCGTCCTATTTTAACAGGAAAAAATACTAATACGAATCTGGAAAACAATGAACATGCTGATGGATTGATTAACAATTGGTCCACAAAAAATCACAAAGAAAAATCACCATCAAAATTAATTTAAGAAGTAGCATTTAAATATTGAATGATAATTCATGAATATGTCAAATATGGAGTAAAAGTCTAGTTTTTGGAACGTTTTAAAGTATTAAAAAAAAGAGTCAAATGTGCTATGCTTCATTTATTGGAAGAAAATTAATGGTTTTTAAATAAGTGATAATGTACTATTCATTTCTTCTGAGATTTATTTTAGTGTTATTTTTTTGTTTTTGTTTTAATTAGACATAATATTTGGGCTTACAACTGATCATCTTCAATGGAATACCTACCGAAAATATTTTGTACTTATGAACGCTCCTTAATTCAGAATTCACAAATAAAATGATCTTTGGGAGGATATTTAGCTTAAAATCATTATGACTGTTTTGTTTTAAAATTTAAAATATAAATGGATAGCTGTCTGTGTCAATCAAAAAAGTAATAAATCTTAATATTTAAAATTATTAATAATCAAAATTATTTTGCATTTAAATCAGCTAATTTTAACTGGCTTAAGATTGGGAAATAATGTTATATAAACTAAATTTATGTGTGACAAATATTTTTTTCATGAATTCATACAACATTGTTATAAAATGGAATATCTTGTATGATGTAAGAGAACCCAAATTTTGATAAAATGATAATATTATCCTTTTTTTTCATTTTTCAAGAATAATATTTTGTCACTTAATATTTCAATATAAAATTCTGATATGTTAAATACAATGCCTTATAAAACTGAAATAAATGCGTCCGAAGTTGCATTCATTATTATTATTTTTAAAGCTTAGAAGAAAATTTAAATTTTTTGTATTATGCTAAGAATTAATAGAATTTAATTTAAATATATTTTCTATTTTTCCTATATTTTTATCATTTAAATTTAGTTATAAATGTTTAAAAATTTCATAACACTTTCGTTTATCCTATTTTTGAGTAATAGAAAAATAATTTGCAAAAATGAAAAAATTACTCCAAGAACAAATTAGGGAAGACTATGCCTTCAGATTTCTCAGCAAATATTGAATTATGGAATTCTTATTCTGTTTTAACAGAATAAAAATTCTGTAATTTAATATTTGCAAGGATTTGGGAGATTCGGAAAATATATGACAAAGAACAGAGTTGGCATAACTTCCAAATTAATTCCCATTTAACTTTTTTTCAAGAAAAAGAAAGGAAAGTTCTGAAATTCATAAATGTTATCATCGAAGTAATTCAGTTAATGAAGCTCCTTTTTCAAAATTTTCAAAAACTTTTCAGCTAAATCCAAATTGAAATTTCAAGTATTTTGGCTTTAAGCTAATGTAAAGTATGGGAATATTTTTATTCTTTATTTTTTGACATGTTCTCAAGATATAAATATTTGAATATATATACAATATAAATAAGAATGCTCTAGCCAACGTTAATGATGAAAAAAAATATGACCTACAGAAAGACCATGTTAGTCCTCGAAGTGATCGGCATCCAGCAAATCCTGCCAAAGTGCAATCCAACAGTGCAATTATCCGGCGGTAAAACTCGGGGGTTCTTGCAGAAAACGTTCGTGAGTGCCTGATTTCAATGTTGAAGGATTTTCTTTGAAGATAATTGTATAAGAAACGGAAGAGATGGTAATCTGAGGATGCAAGGTCTAGTGAGTAAAGAAGATGGCACAAAATCTCCCATCTCATTCGCTGTATAGAATATCTTGCCCCCGACATGCGCCCTCACGTTATCGGCCAAGAGCTATCATGTTATCACCGGACCTGAATTTGTGAAATCAATATTTTCCCGTATGTTCCTTAACAGCTATCCTCAAAAGCTTCACAGATTTGGCTACTTGATACAGCTGCAGATATACTCACTTCCTTGAAATCGTAAAGCAAACAACACGGAACGAGCTCCATCGACAAGTCATATTCCTTCGCTACTGTGTAAGTTACGATTGATGAATGTGAGAGATGTACCTGATTATATAAAGGCTGATACACCATTTTTCGACTGACTGGTTTCTCAACCACGTCATGCCCTAATTTGCGTTCTTATTCTCACTTCATTCAATGTCAATGCGAAAATGGCAAGAACCTTCTTGTTTACCTTATATATCATGTCAAATATTTTTGGAATTTTTCTTTTTTCGGCTAAAGATTTATTATTTTTCACAAATTTATTTATTTTCAATATTTAATATTTGGCGTATTTTTTAACTTTTGAAACACATTCTGTAAACTTATAAATTTAAAATTCATTCATTCCAATTGTTGCACTCTCAATTTCATATATATTAATTCCTTATTTCAATAAATTTCTTAATCAAACACAACTAATTTTATTTACTGTATATTATTTTTTTAAATAACAGGAGTAATTTGAAAAGACACTTCCGAATTAATTTAAATTTCGAATTAATACAATTTTATGATTTAAAAAAAATGTTTCGAAAAATGGAAATTTGGTTTCCATTCCCATATTATTTAAATATATATTGACATCATTTTCTCGCTCCTTAAAGTGCTTTTACCTATAGACACGTGACTCAAAATGTGTTCGATGGAATACGTGTAGGTTCTAACATGCTTCATTTCGTCAGACATAATAAAGATTTCTTAACTTTAAAAAGTAATGAAAAATTTCACATTCATAATATTTTTACTACTTTAAATAACAGTTTTTGATATTTGTATTGAAAATATGAATATTAATCATATAAATAGGAAATTTATTAATAAAAAAATTGCGCAAACATTGTTTGTAAGCATTTTGGACGCAACATGGAAAAACAGGAGAAGCATTTGTCAACAAGAAACTTACGATGCATTTGTCATTTATCCAGTTAACTCTATTATGAGAATAGGTTGTTGTTATTCTCGTGTGCCTTTCAGGCTGGCAATATGGGGTGCGCTTCTCCACTTTTCCAACTGAACCATGTTTTGGTGTGGAGTCCGACTTCCTCAGTACACACATGCCATTAGGTACCCGTTTATAGGGTAGCAACCATTCACTCCACATTCATACAAGGAAATGACAAAGACAGGATAGATAGAGAGAGAAAGTACATCCATGGCCGAACCGAGATTTGAACCCAGGACCTCCCTATCCACAGTCAGACACGCTGACCACTAGACAAGTTGGACGGCATAAGAACAGGTGAAAAATAGGAATAGCTCAATGCATTTCGATAATAAAAAGGTTAGAGTCTCAAGGTCATGTAAGGGAATGATAATTTTTTATCACTCCAGCAGTAAAAGAATTTAATTTAAAATGCCTGAACATTTTTAACATTCTAATATCCTTCTTAAAATGAGCTTAATTTTTCAGTGATAATCTTCCTACACCAAAGTACCAATTAAGTATTCTTTAGTTGATGATTGTCATTTTTCTGCCATTCAATCGGGGTTTCGATGGACATTATTCAATCCATATTTGGGATTAATTTGGTTTTAAATAAGATAAAATTCGAATTGCTATAATAAAAATTTCAAGATTGGAATGTGTTAGCTTATGCTGTCTACATTTTTGTGTACTTTGAGAAACAGAAAGATTTCCTTAATCTTAATGAAAATGATTGAAAGTTTATTTTTGTAAAGTATATTCCGAGTTCGAAGGCATCCTGAATTGTGTTTCATGAATCTTAGGATTTTAATATGCTTCGAAGATAAGCTTAAGATGTGTGTGTGTATTGGGAAAATGTATAATTCGTCATGGATATAATGATTTAAAAAATAAAAAATATGCTAATTTTAAAATCATTTAAATTAAAAACTAATTAAAATATACAAACATTTCTACTTTGTCTGTATATGAACTAAATATAATTAAATTTATTTAGTTCGTATATGTCACAAAAATTGCATTTCTGACATGTTTATTTCTCATTGTTTAATTGT
>JAJQOW010002130.1:0-24007 GCA_037975125.1 Latrodectus hesperus | reverse complement strand
TGTGTGTATATATATATATATATATATATATATATATATATATACAGTGGAACTTGGATAATTCGAACTTCTTTAATTCGAATTCGTGGATAATTCGAAGTTTTCTCTCAGTCCCTTGAAACTTATTATTAAACTAATGTTAAAATATCGTGGATAATTCGAAGTCCAACTTCCTTAATTCGAAGTTTTACTCCAGAAGAAATACACTGTCAATGTAGTAACTTTTTCAGGTTTTCCGTATTTTCCGAGAGGGAGAGGGAGATGCACTACAGTCTAAGAGTACAGGATTAAGGGGAGGAAGATTGTTGAGGACGGGAGGAAAGAATGGGAGAAAATTAGTGTGACTGGACCGCACTGTTAACCCCTCCTTTGTACGACAGGCGTTTAATGTAGCATGCACCTGTTTTCCAAGAAATCTGTAGTGGTCACATGTTTTTTCTTTCGTGTGTGGCAACTTTTAGTCTTCATTTCACTTGAAACTTCAGAACAGCAAGCATGTCTTTTTGTAAACCACGCGTTCCCTACAAGACCTTAACTTTGGAACAAAAAATTTCCGTCATCCGTGAAGTTGAAAAAGGTTTAAGAAAGAAATGCGGCATTGCAAAAGAATACGGAATAGCGGCAAATACTCTTTCAACTTTTTTGAAAAATAAGGAAAAAATTCTAAGCAGTTGCTCTAGTGTAAGCGGAAAAAGGAAAAGAGCAAGAGATGCGGACAATCCAGATCTCGATGAATGTGTATTAAAATGGTTTAAACAATCGAGAGACAGAAACATCCCTCTGAGTGGAACTCTTCTACGCGCTAAGGCAGAAGAATTTTCTTCCATCATGGGAAACAACAACTTCAAAGCTAGCTCAGGTTATCTGGATGGATTCAAGGAAAGAAATGGAATTTCATTCAAAACTGTGAGTGGTGAAAGTGCAAGTGTAGACGAGAAGTCAGCCAATGAATGGGCGGACAGCTTTTGCAAATCATAAAAGATACACCGGTAAGTGACATTTTCAATGTCGATGAAACTGGACTATTCTTTAAGTGTACGCCGGACAAAACTCTAGCATTTAAGGGAGACAAATGCAGTGGTGGCAAAAACAGCAAAGAACGTGTAACATTACTAGTGGGATCCAATATGAATGGGACTGAAAAGCTTCCTTTACCTATGATTGGAAAATCTGCCAATCCAAGATGTTTCAAGAACTTGAAAACAAAGCCAGTGGAATACAAGGCAAACACAAAAGCTTGGATGACTGCAGACCTTTTCAAGGATTGGCTGTTAGAGCTCGACCACACGTACCAAAAGAAAAAAAGAAAAATTCTCCTGTTCATTGATAACTGCACGGCACACAAGTCGATCCCTGCAATGGAAAATGTAAAGGTTATTTTTTTCCACCAAACATGACCTCAATAGTGCAACCAATGGATCAGGGCATCATCAAAAACTTCAAACATTTCTATCGATGCCTTGTCGTACGACATCTTCTAACTGATTCTTCCAAAAAGCCCAACATTTCTGTCCTCGATGCAGCAAGAATGTGCTTGAATGCATGGTCGAAAGTCAGCAAAGAAACAATTGCGAATTGTTTCAGAAAAGCAGGGTTTATTAAAGAAAACACGAGCCCCGGCGAGATTTTTGAAGATCTACCTCAACCAGATGCATGGGAAAACGAAATGCCTTTTCATGATTACGTTAACATTGATGAAAGTGTAGAAATATGTGGAGAACTATCCGACAAAGAAATTCTATCCGAAGTTCTAAAGAACAAAAGCGATGCAACAGAGGACGATAATGACCCCGAAGAAGCTAATGATGTTGAAGAAAGGCCGATTCCAACTTCATGTGATGCAATTTATCATTTAGCGGAATATCGTCGCTATGCAGAAGGACAATGTAACGTAAGTCAAGCTATCTTTCAATCCATAAATATTCTTGAAGACTTTGTTAAAAAAATCAGTTGAGCGCTTTAAAACAATCTAAAATATCGCAATATTTTCCAAAATTGTAATTCAGAGTGCATTTGTATTTTATTGTAATAAACATCGTTTCAACCAGATGGTTGTATTAGTTAAATGCATACCAATTTTACTCTTTTAATACTAGTATTTAATTGCATATAGTCACATGCAGTAAATAAAAAAAAATCGAAATTTCGAAAACTTGGATAATTCGAAGTCTTGGATAATTCGAAGTTTTGCAGTGGTCCCTTGAGCTTCGAATTATCCAAGTTCCACTGTATATATATATATATATATATGCATCCCTATCCTCTGCAGTTCTCTGTGCATGGTTTAAGCTGAAATAAGTTGATAAAAGACTTGATTGATAATTTTTGTTGTTTGAAGTACTATAAAGTTTGTTGTGTCACATAATTCGTCAGAAATGCCTCTGATCCCACCCTTAGAAAACTGCTCAAACTGCAGTTTTGTCTTCTAAACAAACACTTGATTCTAATTCCAACTTTTGAACACCTGTGATATGATTACTTTTGAGAATCCAGTAATAATTGCTCTACAAAGTTGAGGGTTTTGTTAAATGATCATTAACAATAAGCCAATAGTCAAATGAGAAAAAAATCTCGTATTTTCCCCCCATTTTATTTCATGAAATGCAGTCTTACATTTTACTTACACTAGCACTCTAATGGCGTTTAATCTGCTATAAAAAACTGCATATTCATCACTAGCAACTATTTAAATGAAAATCTCAAAGATTTCTAATTTATTGGTTTAGCATGTGTAGTATATTAAGTGAAGTTACGATGCAACATTAAAATTATTATAAATTCATTAAGTGATTAAAAAAAATATATCAACTAAAAGGGGAAATGTGCTAATAGATTAAAATGTGGTTTTATTAAAGGCTAAAATTTAAAATGTTATATAAATTGTAACTGAATTCATAAAAGCTCCAAAAATATTTAACTATAAACTTTTGTAATATATGGAATTAGTTCAGGAATTGTTTGATGTTTTAATGTCTTGTAGTATAGTAATATCACATTTTATATATTAAATTCAATGTGTTCCTTATTTATTTAGTGAATCTTTTATCTGTGATTGAACTTTCTTTTGTCAAATACTTTTCAAAGATAGATTTGTATTAAAATTAAAAATGATATTTCTTTATTTGTTTAATGAAATATCTCTATTGTACTTTTAACTTAGCTTTACTCCTTCGAGAAAATATGGATCAAGAACTAATGCAGGTGATGTTGTTTTCTTCTTTGGTACTGCAGATTATAATGAATGGAAACATTCTGATGAATTCTGTTGTAGCATAACTGCATTCGATGAAAGCATTGCTCTTAAAAAGTCATATAATTATATGTGTGAGAAACTCAGAGATTATGCTTCTATTTTAAATGATTTAATTCAAGAAACAGCAAAACATTTTGAAGAAGAATATAAGATAGAAGATTGGGGTCACATTCAACTTCCTTCTGTGGTACTAAAACATTTATTTTTCTTTTTATTTCTAATTTTAAACATATTTTAAAATTATTAAATTATTAAAAATTATGGTTCAATCGATAGTTTGTATCACTAACTTTTGTATATGCATAAACAATTTAAGAGTAATTCTTAAAATTATATGGCAAAACTATATTATTTAAGTACATTTTCATGTACTGTACCCCATGTCTTTAAAATTGCTTTAAAAAGAAAATAATCTTTTATTTAAAATTGTTTTTATATGAAGAATTTACTTGTATTCTTCATATAAATTTACTTGTATCAATAGTTTTAAAATGCTTAAAAATTCATTATTTTTATCTATTCAGATGAGACTTATCCTAAATAAATCACCTAAAATATTAAGCTATCCTTAATAATTACTAGTAAAAAGTCGTTAAAGTTATTGATTAATAAAAAAATATTAAAAATTAACTGCACTTGTTTAAAACAGTATTAGCTTATGTTTCTGTTAAATAGTCACTAAATTATTAAAAAAAATTCCTTAATAAATATTTGTTGACTTCACTTAATTTAAAGTAAACAATGAAAAATGGCTGCTGTGTTTTGAAACTTTATTCTC
This sequence comes from Latrodectus hesperus, assembly GCA_037975125.1. Classification (NCBI taxonomy): domain Eukaryota; kingdom Metazoa; phylum Arthropoda; class Arachnida; order Araneae; family Theridiidae; genus Latrodectus; species Latrodectus hesperus. The sequence continues at coordinate 19,976 of JAJQOW010002130.1, read as the reverse complement.
ATACTTTTATCAAAATGAAACCAAATTATTATTTCATAATTTGCAAATATTATTAAAGAAATGAAATGATTTCCGGTTATTTAATTTTAATATGCTATATTTTAATCAAAGAGATCTAAAAATATATAAAATACTTGTTCCATTGTGTGTGTATGTATATATAATCAAACTTTACTCCATACTCTTAATAAACCATCACATCAATGAGGCCATCTTTAAGATATTCAACCAAAAGGATTTGTAAACTATGTAAATAAAACTCAAATAAACCATCACTCAACAAATGCTATCTGGTTCAGTTATCACCCATTTATAGTTAAAAAATTTTGCTCTTTTTATATTAAATTTTTATAACTAAAATTATTGTTTTATTTTATACTCTGCCAAATTTATTTGGTGACATATTTGAAAGAATGAAATGATATTCTTTCTGTTTAGTTAGCAGATATGAGTTAATTCAAGATATAAGTTTAATATTATATATAAGCTTTAAATTTTGATTCCTTGTCTATCTCTTAATAATATTGTTTAAATGATTAAACTGTGATCATTCAAATCCTCAAGCTGTGTATTTGATTTAATAAACTATGACATTTTTCCATATTTGAAGTCATATATTTCTAAGTTAATGAAACATTGAAACAGCAGTATCTCAATGGAGATTTTTAATATTTATACAAAATTAGCATTCTTTTTTTAATTTTTGAATGTCCATGCCAGTTTAATCACCTGCAATAAGGACAATAGGAATATACTGAAGTGATGAATAAAACAGAACAAGACTTACCAATGCACTAGATAACAAGGCTCTGTTATAAAAGTTAATTATATTCATAGGAACAAATTCAGATGGTTTAGCTGAATAATATCTTCTCTTATTTTCTACAAAACACTTTTTGGCTAATTTACATAATTATTTTGTATTCACTATTTTACGAAAAGGTAATACACATAATTAAATCTCAATACAAAAGAGGCCACACTATCCCGCATACCCTGCAACTATTTTTCCCTACTCTCTTCTTACCACCTGTGTCCTTGCTAGCTCAAGGGTTATTGTCCATTTCCTGTAAGGTCTTCTTATAACCAGAAATACCAGGACCAGTTTTCAAGGTAGTAGAACATTTAAGATTTTCTGTGCATGATGCCATAAGTAGAAATAGGAAAAATAATTATAATTATCAAGAAGAAGAATTATCATTTAAATTTAAATAGCTGCATTATCAACTGCTCGCTTGTATTTACTCTTAAATAAGAAATCAAACTAAAAATACACTTAGTGCTTACATTGCACAATAATCTGCTTATAATTATTTTGCAATGAATTGAATAAGTTGCAGATTATTAGACAACATTTTTGCGTTAATGACACAAAATTGGTTAAAAAATTGATGAAAAAATGATTTCATTGCACATATATAACTAGGAATGTAATAATATGTATCTTGTGTTGAAAAGTTTGCTTTTATTTGGAACAATCTCTTGCATTCTCATAGAAAATAGAATGATATAAATACAAAGTAGAATAAATTTTATTTTTTTATGTTTTTCTAATGAACATTTAGAATGATTCAACGAGAAGAAATCGTAACGAAAACTCATAATTTCAGTTTTATGGCAAACTTAAAGCCACTGAATTCATAATTCAGTGCTTTTTAGTTTGCCATATTGGAGCTAAAATGGTAGTGCCTAAATTTTGAATTGATATTCAATTCCTTGATCGTGAGGGTATGAAATTTAAACAAAGTTTTGTGTCAAGTAATATCAAAAATTATATTGTTAGGGATAGGATATCAAAATATAAAAAGAAAATTTCACAAATATATTTTAATATTCAAGACTTACCGGAAAAAAATGTATTGATGTTACTTGATATCTTCAAGAATGAAAATAAATCCCTTTTTGAATATATTTAAAATTTCTTTTGACATTTTATATTTTGAGAAATACAACTTTATGTTGGAATGTAAATTTTTAAAAAGATAATAGAATTTATTGTTTGCAATCAATCAATAGAATATATTTGTTTCTTGCATGTTACCTTTTAATTCAAATGTAAAATTATAGCCTATGATTATTTTTTTTTCTATTCATCTTTATTTTGTAATTTGCTGCTAAATATGTTGAATAATTCAATTTGTTTGAATTTTTTGGAATATTTTATTCTATAATGATAAGGAATAAAATATTCTAGTTAAACTCTGTTTTAACTTATGTAAAAACTGAAAAATTAATTTTATAGTAGGGAGGTCATTTTGTGCATTGTTAAAAATTATGTAAAATTTTTTTATGTTGTACAGTTGTGTACAATTTTTTAAATATATTATCTACTGTTTATGAATGCATGTAAATCAAAATGTATAATTTTTTCTATTAAATCAAAAAAATTTCTCGTTAGGTAACTGTCCCTGTCATTGGTCGTATTTGCTCTGATAGTAGTGGGCGATTAAGTTCAAGTTCTTTATTATTAGAAGGATCCCAAGAAACAAGCTCTGGACAGACTATTCCCCTTGACGTTAGCAATTTAGAAAAATTTTCCTTTTTCCCAGGACAGGTATTTTTGAGTATAACTTGTTTCCTTTTCAAAAAACAAAACTTTTAAAATTCACATTTACTTTAATTATTTTATTTGTACTTTAATTAATGAAAGTGATTTCTTTGTAATGTAAATATTATGTACATTGTATAATGAAGATTTAATTAATTTATTTATTTTAATTCCTAATGTTGGCATGATCAATGCAACTCGAGGAAAAAGGAAATTTTCCAAAAATGTAAAATAGTTATTTAAAATTGCTTATGCTTAGTAAATATTTAATGATTTTAAATTAGTTACTACCCATTTCATAAATTATTTTATTTGTTCTAGCCTAACATATAATTTTTTCTTAATGACTATAAAAAACTCTTGTAGATTATCCTTATTATCAAATTTTGTATAAAAAAATATTTAAATAGTTATTACTTATTGCATATGATCTATGCTTAATGACTGTTAATCTTGTATCCATTAACTCTCATAATCTATTTCTAGATCATTGCTGGCACTGGTGTTAACAGTCTGGGCAAAAAGTTTATTTTGAATAGCTTATATGAGGTTTGTATTACAAAGACATTTTTATAACAATTTATAATTGTATGTATCTGCTTGAATATAATGTAACTGAAAATCATTTACTAAACTGGCAGCTGATTGTTTATCATTCAGGACTTTATTTTAATAATTTACACCTGAGGTATTGGTATTTATGTTTCTAAGTCAGCTGTAAATCATAACTCACGATCTAATTAGCTTTTATTTCAAAAACCTTAAAATAAAACATGGGCATTATCTTATTCATTTAAAATTTTCTATTGTTCTGGTAATCCAACTTTGATAATTGAATAAAAGAAGATATTTCCTAATTTTCCATAATTTTAATATATAATTTTCATATTTATAGTGTAATTCTGTTTTTTTTTTCCCCAATGGTCTTTTTTAGTTAGAAATTCGGTTTGAAGTTTTTTTTTAACATATTTTCATATTTTTTTTAGATATAATATGATTTTAAGATATTTAATGTTTTGATGATAAACCAATTTGCATCAATCTCATTTCTATAATCTACATTTTATTGAAAAATATTACCATATCTTTATTATTTCTATAATATGCAAAATAACTTTTCAAATTCATTTTTTTACAAAGTTGTTTCCTCAAAAAGTATTACACTTTGTGAAAATCAGTTATACAGTTTTAAAGCTTCAGTCATGCTACTGGAATGTTAATATCAATTTTCAACTTTCTATGTATTCCCCCTTCCAAATTTAGAAAAATTGTTAATTTAATCAATTTTATATTTTGTTTATCTTATATATGTTACATTTTAATGTCAACTTCATTTGATTTTCTGATTTTGAGTCATGGTATAATTTATTAACCCAATATTTTGTTAAAATGACTGATTGTTAATTATCTATTAGATGTTTCAATTTATTAGCAATAACTTCAGTTTTTGTTTACTTAACTTAATGTATTGTATAATATAATTAAAATGGTGTTAAACAAATATTTCTACTAAGTATAGTCAACCATTCTATAACGCGGTACTCTCAGAACACGGTTTCCATATAACGCGGAGCTGAAATTGCGACAGCCCTCTTATAACGCTGTACTCTTGCAGCGCGGTCTCCATTCAACATCGCCACATGGGTTCCCAATGAATGGGTTAGTAAATTATTTATAATGTTTAAATAAGGCCAATGATGAAACCATTTAAAATATTCGTGATCATTCTTTACATTATTCAGTCTATAAAATGTGTTAATAACATTTTAAAATTGTTTTATTTTTCAAATTTTTTTAATTTATAAAAAATTTATTATTTTAATAAAGTTTCAACCATTGACTTTTTGAAAATTTAGATGTTCATTAAATAAAATATGAGATGCCTGAAGCAAATAGGGAAATTAGTCAAATTTATGTAATTAAAAACCCAAAAATACAATCTTATCTGAAAATCTAAAATTCAAGTTATGAAATCAAAATTTGAAAATCTGTAAGTGTATTTTATGAAGAAATGGTAGTATTTTATTAAGTTTATGAAATATTTTTATAAGATTAATTAAAATATTTTCATTAAATTAATACAATATAACAAAATGTTGTCTCTCGAATGTGCTTTTAAAAAGTAATGAGGTACATAATTATTTTCTTATTTAATCAGTGTATACTTAAAAGTATTTTCTCATTTTAGCCCATTTATCCTCCACCTATTGAAGAAGCACCTGAATTATTTAATTGTGGTAAGTATAAGAAAACTTTTTATTGGCTATTAAGTTTGAATCATGTATGTTGTACATTGAGAAGCTAATTATGTATTAAGAAAATGCATTTCAAATGAAAAAAATATTCTTTTTAGAATTTGTGTACATTTGTAAAAAAAATTGATATTTAAAATTTGATTTTATGCAACTATGAAAATAAATGAATCCTTTATTCATTAGTTTAAACAAGATGATTAATAACATTTACAAATATATGATATTCATAGCTGCCAACTCTACTACTGATTTTATTGGGAAACTCCTGATTTTTCATCATTTCTTATGAAATGATTAAAAATTTCATTATGAAAATCTTCTGATTTTTAGCGATTTCAGTGAAAAACTTAAGGACAGCCAAAATTTTGCCGAAAAAAAATTCTATTGAGTCATTATAGGAGCTTAAATAATCAACAGGTTGTGCACTAATACAATGATAATATATATATTACTTTTTAAATATGTTCCTTCGAGTTTCGAATCCATAGTGAGAGGATGACACTGTAACCACTAGGCTGCCAAGACGTCTACAAGCTGGCAGTCAAATAATTCAAGTTCAGAGCAGACACCAAGTACCTGTTTACATAAGCAGTTCAGTTAGGAAGAATATTATTAGTAATTTAATTAGGAAAATATTTCCGCCAAAGTATTTGTCCCTGAGTTAAGTTAATTTTTGTTTTTATATATTTTATGTTTTTAGTTAATTTTATAAACTTAATGCTTATATAAATTGCACTAGTGTTGTAAAAGTTGCCCTATAATATAAATATTAAGACATAAAAAATGATGTTTATTTATTTATTTATTTTTACATTTAGTATAAGTTTTTATCTTTCATAGTTCCTTTATAAGGTTCATAAATATTTTATTAACAAATTAAAATCTAAAGAGTAAAATTGTCATTTTGCGGTACTACAGTTTTAAATATTCTGTTTCAAGCAAAAATGTTGCTAATAATGTCTCCTGATTTTTTCCCCTCAAAATCAGTAAAATCTACTGATTTATTTTCCTCCAAGGTTGGCAGGTATGGATGCTGTTTTATTAAATATATTTTTTTATGTTGATGTTTTATATTTTACTAATTTTTTTTATTTAAATTATTGTTTATTCAACTACTTAATAGTTCTTTTTTTATATTTTAATGTGTACGTACATTTTGAATTTTATAAATTTTAAAATATTTTAGTTTTTTAAAATTATTTTTAATTAACATTAAAACCGTGGCAGTTTCAGTGTGTCATAAATCGCGAGATAGGTCAAATTGACCCCAATTAATAAAAATCTGTGATATTATGCTAAAAGTATAGTATTTAGCAATGAAATTTATTTATTTTTAACATTAAATTGTTATAAGGGATAAATAATATGATATTACAATATGGACGTTTGTATACAGTTAGTAAAATATACAGACAATTTTAATAGAACTATATAGCTTCTTACAAGTCAAGAGTTCCTACATAGTTCATGTATATTTTGGGCAACTTCTATTTATATATTTTGTGCACTTCCACATATCGATATTTTACAGTCAGAACAAGTATTTACAATTTGCTTTCTACACTTGAAAGCTTGGAAATGAATCCTTTTTCGCATCCGTGCAGATAATTCAATACTATCCGCTTTTATCTAACTTGTACTTTCTTTTTTGAATATAAGCACTACGCAACTCTTCAATGAGTTGCTGAAGATATTCTCTCGAAGTTTTTTCTAGTAACTACTTTGTTTAAAATCAAAGAATTAATCTGTGCCAGATCAAGAATATTGTAGATGACATTATTTGGCACTTCCTTGATGCGGCCTTCACAGAATATTTCAGAGCTGTTTAGTCAGCAATGTTAACACCAAATTTTGTTGCGTTATAAAATGATATTGTTTCTGCAATCTGTGTGAAGGTGTTTAGATTATGTAGTTTTTTGTCGAATTGCAGAAATTTCAAAATTTCTCTGAATCTATCTTTCTTGCCCTAGTATCACGGAGAAAAAGGTGGATCCCACACAACAAACCAGACTATCAAACTCTAGATTATTTGCACTGTATAAACCTCAAGCATACAAAATTGATATAAAAGCATTTGGTTAATCTGAAATTGTTGACAATTCATTTTTTTCTCAGTTGCTGGTGAGCTTCTTCCTCTGTGCAATTTTTGAAATGATGAAGCATAGGTTCATCTAGTAATTAATTCATGCAGGCATGAGTAGCCTCCATAAACTAATTGCGAAACCGTTTTTCAATATTTTGCTTTGCATAACTGGTTGGGCCACTTGTTTCTTTGAAAATATTATGTTCAACGATTCTTCTAGACATACAACTTCCAGAGATGATGCTTTCCCAATACATTTTATCATTTGTAACAAAAGTCCCAGAGTTCATTTCATTTGGATTTGATTCTGATAACTTTTTATGTTTATTAACTCATTGTTTTTTATTCCCAGAAGTAGCTTTTCTGCTAGTACATTGTACAGGAAATTTAGATACGATATCTTCATCTAAGAAAATAGGTTCTTTATTTTAAGGCATATATTCCTCATTGCTGAAAACAATTTCTTCATCATTATTGCGTTTTTGGATTCATTTTCCAATAGTTGTCGCATATATTCGTGAGCCTCATTAACTGTTAGTTTACACATATTTCTTCCAGTCATTTTAACTTAAGATCAAATTGATCTTGTGTAAATAAGATAGCAAAAGTCAAACAGACGGCACACTCAAACTATCTCCAAGGCAATGTGAACAACCAGTTGTGTAGTCCTAAAGAACCAGATATGCTCTTGTTAGACTAACACATTGGCTATGGTAGTATTGCACCATATTTGATTCAATCTTCTTCTTCTTCTTCTTCTTTGAGTTGGGTTTGTATGTCATTGAGCACCTCTGCTTTTATCAGCATTTTGTACTGTTAACTCCAAACCCAATGTTTCTTAGTTCCAGTTGCTCGGATCACCCACTTTATTAATAAAGTCTGATAACCCTTTAATGGAATCTAGGTGTAACTCTCTAGTATGGATGATGCCTAAAGAGGTTAATCTAGGGAGGGCAAGAGCCTCACATTCATAAATGATATGCTTGGCCGTTTCCTCTTGCATATGACATTTCCTGCAGATAGGGTCTTGCTGAAACAGTCCCATTTTATGGAGATGTTTTCTGAAATAGTAGTGCCCAGTTAGGAAGCCTACGATTAAACGTATCTTCTGCCTAGAGCATCTTAGAATTTCATAGGAAATCCTTGCTGATGATCTACAGATCATACTTTTAGCGTGGGTTTGACCAGGAGATTTGAGCCAAGCTTCATACATCTTCCGTTTTTCCCATCTAAGAACATTGGTTTTTGCGGTCTTCAAATTGATCCCACAAAAAGGTTCTGGACCAATGGGAACAAAAGACGATCCTTGTTTAGCAAGCTCATCAGCCCTTTCGTTACCTTCGATACCTTTGTGCCCTGGCACCCATACAAGGATCACCCTGTTTCTAGTTGCCAGTTCTGTAAGAAGGTTTCTACACTCCAGAATCATTTTAGATTTGATTTCGAAGGAATTAAGCGCTTTTAAAGCGGCTTGACTGTCACTGAAAATGAGAATCCGCTTATCGTAGTAGCCCTTCTTCATATTCAGTCACAGACCGTGGATAATGGCCAAAACTTCTGCCTGGAAGACCGAAGCGTATCGCCCAAGGCTTACAGACAAGCTGATTCTTGGTGACACGCCACAAACTCCCAGTCCTGAGAGGCTGTTCTTCAGTGATCCATCTGTGTACCAAATTAGATCTCCTGTTTTAGTTTCAAACATGTTGTTATCCCATTCCTCTCTAGTTGGAAAAAACACATCAAATGTCCTATCAAACATGTATGTTTTTTCCATGATGTCAGATGGCATCAGAAAAGTAGGGTCTTGAATTTTCATGGTGATGCCCTTGTGCCCTTTGGCAACAGGCTGGTCATACCAGTGGTTTTGCAGCTTCATTCTGTATGCATTCATTCTTGCAACGCTGCAAATGAAGATGTCCAAGGGAGTCAGATCCAACACAACCTCCAATGCTCTGGTTGGCGTGGTGGAAATTGCTCCTGTGATGCAGAGACAGGCTAGTCTTTGTAGACTCCCCAGTCTGTCAATCACAGTCTTCTGTTCCACTTTATGTCACCAGATCACACAGGCATATGTGAAAATGGGCCTGACAAAAGCTGTGTACATCCATAACATCAGTTTTGGATGTAAACCCCAGTTTTTACCAAGCATTCGCCTGCAAATCATAATGCTTTTCTTTGCTCGGTTGATCCTATCATCAATGTGCTTATTCCAGGTGAGTTTCTGGTCTAATTAGATGCCCAGATACTTCACCTCTGAAGCCACATTGATTTCAACATCAAAAAGTCTTGGTATGAAAAAACCTTTCCGTTTCTTTTTGCGTGTAAAAGGTACAAGGTAGGTTTTCTGAGGATTAACCATCAGGTCCCTATCCATGCACCATTGACCTACATAACTTAGAGCATCCTGCATGAGATGACAAGTTATGTCAAAATCTTTACCAAGGATAAGGATGACAATGTCATCAGCATATCCCTGCGTATAATAGCCCTTATCATTTAGATGTTTTATAAGGCTATTTACAACTAGGTTCCAAAGTAGTGGTGACAAAACACCTCCTTGAGGACAACCTCTAGTAGTCTTTTTTCAAATGATTCACCGAAGATGTTCATTTGTATATATCTATCCGAAATTAAGGCCTCAATCCAAGTACACAGGGTCTGATTAATCCCTGCCCCTCTAAGTGCATTGAGGATGGATGGATGGGAAGTATTATCAAAAGCACCCTGGATGTCGAGGAAAGTTGCCAAGGCAATATCCTTTTGATCCAGAGTGGCTTCAATCTTGGAAACTAGCTGATGTAGAGCAGTCTCTGTAGATTTGCCAGGTTGATAGGCAAATTGAAGAGCATGCAAGGGACTATTTCTACCCAAGTAATCTCTAATATGCCGATCAATGATTTTCTCCATAATTTTAAGAAAGAATGAAGAAAGACTGATTGGTCTGTATGACTTGGCCTGGTCATAAGTGTCCTTGCCAGGTTTTGGAATGAAAACAATCCTAGTCTTTTGCCATGTCTTTGGTATATATCCCAGGGCCAAACTAGTTCTATAAATTCTAGTTAGCATTGGTATGACAACCTTCTCTGCCTTCTGGATCATGATGGGCATAACTCCATCAGGCCCAGGGCATTTTAGAGGTTTAAAGGCAAAAATTGCCCATTTAACAATGTTGTAGTTTATGATATTTTTAGCGATGGTCCATTGATTGCTATTGACTCTTTGCAAAGAGCCAATGCAATGTTCCCCTTCGTTGCTATAAATATCTCTAGCTCCCGAGAAGTGGGTCCTGGTCATAATTTCCATAACCCCTTTTCCGGATGCAGCAAAATTACCCTCCTCGTCTTTTAGGGTACCAACCAAAATAGGTTCATCCCTTTTAAGGAGTTTCTGGAGTCTAGCTCCTTCAGAAATAGAATCTATCTCGTCACAGAACTTCCTCCAGGAGTTAATTTTGCTTTTTCTAACAAGTTTGTTATAAATAGTGAGGGCCCTTTTATAGTTCTCCCATTCACCATTTTTCTTAGCTTTGTTAAAAGTTTTCTAACATTTGCTCTTTCGGCAGCTAGAGAGTCATTCCACCAAGGGCATTGGAGTTTAGCTCTTCTAGTGCGAATGGGGCAATTGTTATGATAAGAATCTAGAATACTTCTCTGCAGGAGATCTGCTGTAACTTCTAGATCGTAGTTGTCTCTAATAGGTCTGTTCCCGAGCTCAATCAACCCAGTCAGTTCTTCTTGGAATTTCTTCCAGTCTGTCCTAACTGGGTCTCTAAATATGCGATCCAGACACACATTAGAGTGAATTTCAAAATGGATGTTTTGATGATCTGAACCAGAAGGTCTGTCATCTACTTTCCAGTATTTGATATTTTTACTAATCAGCGTTGTCGCTATAGTAATGTCAATTACTTCAGATCGATTGGAAGTAATAAAAGTTGGTTCGTTGCCCTCATTTAGAATATCTAACCCATAGTTTAGAATAAATTCCAAAAGGTACTCACCTCTTTTATTTGTGTCCGTACTTCCCCAGACAACATGATGAGCATTACAGTCTAGTCCTAGGACTACCTGTAAGTTGTTATTTCTGCAAAAGTTCATGAGCTTGTGCAGAGAATGGTCAGGTGGAGCCTTCTCTTCATAGGGCAGGTATCCAGAGCCAAAAACAATTTCCCTGTCCCTACCCTCTATGTTGAGTCTGACTTTCACAGCTGTCAGGTCCCTAAGAATAAATTCAGAGAGGGGAAGAACCTCAATGTTTTTATGTAAGAGTATACAAGTTCTAGCGTTACCATTAGTACAATAGATAAGCTTACCTTTAGTTCCTTTGAGACCACTGATTCTCCCCCTAACCAACCAGGGTTCTTGAATCAGGGCCAGGTGCATATCCCCAGCAAGAAACTTCTTACTGAGGTTAGTACTACCACTTCTACTGTGGTGGAGGTTGGCTTGAACTACCTTCACCCCCATCAGCAGGAGCAGGTTTATCAAGTACTTTAGCCTGCACATGGTGAAGTCCAGTATGAAACCTATATCCCCTTGCACGCAGTGTGGCAGCATCTAATTCAGGCACACTAAGAACGATGGTCCGCCCAGATGGGTCGATCTTGGTGTTAAGAACGTTCCACTCCATTGGAGTGACCCCACCGTTCTGAGCCTCGATTTTTCTCAGGAGCTCTTTAGGTTCCAGTTCATTACAGATTTTTGGCAGTTTTGCAATTATCTTGGTGGTTCTGACAAGTTTCCTTGCCTCACCCACCAAGAGTTTATGTTCTTGCCAAGGGCTTATATCATTGACATTCTGTTCCAGCCACTTTGAGCTCTCCAGATCTGCACAGTTGATAATAAGAGCCCCGTTTTCAAATTTACAGGATAGGAAGGTTGGGGCAAAACCCTCCTCATTCCTTCCTATTTTCCTGGTTAACAAGAGTTCCAGGTCATAGGCCTGTTTCTCTGTTAACCGTTTTTTCGGATGACCTTCTAAGAGCATGGCCATCTTGATCGCCGTGAGAGCCGCCCTGTAAGTAAATCCCTCAGGTCCTTCTCTCTTGGCAGCCTTTCCGACCTTGCCCTGGTTCATCCGGTTGGCAGGACGCTTCTCGCCTTTGGTTGCCTTGGGTTTTTCAACCCAAGTCCCCTCAGCGATTTTGCGCTCCTTCACCAGCTTCTTTTTCTGGGAACCAGAAAGTCTCTTTTTAAGCTTGATTCTGGTCAGAGAGTCAGTCATGCTAGAGATAGCTTCCTGACTCTCACCAGAAGAAGATGGTTTGGAGGTCATTTCTACCTCCTGTGAAGGTTTCATTGCTACCCCTTCATTAGATTGTCTCTGAGTTCCCTTGTCTTTTTCAGAAAGGTCTGCTTCAGAAGTTTCTCCTGCAAAAGCAGAAATGTTTGTTATTTTTAATGTCTTTTCAGCCATATAATAACAGTTAATAAGCTCAGGTAATATGACAGTCTACCCAGCATTGCCTGAGTTACTGGGCAAGGCAATTTACTCTAGAAGTTCGCCAGGCAACTAGAGGCTCCGTTAAGACACCAATACCGCGGTGCCATATAGCCCTAGGCACGGAACGCATAACACCAGGGTTTACGGGAGTTGGTTCGCGGCCTCTTATTCAATATTCAAGGCTATCCTGTCATTCCTACAGGACGTTCGGCTATCCACCACCTGCCTACGCGCCTGGTGGCTAGCTCAAGCCCCAGAGGGGTACGCATACCCCCTAGTTCCAGGTATTTGATTCAATAGGTCAAAACAAAAAATTTTGGAGAGGAAACTTACCTTGAATATGCTAACCAGAGGTGTTTTTCCTATACAGATTGATAACAAGAGGGGAGGAAGTCTGCAACAGTGGCTACTATTTCTACAACAAAAATCTCAGCTGCTCTTTTATTATCAGCAACAATCTACTGACCATGAATTATAGTTATACTTACATCTGGGAAATGGAAAGAGGACTAATAAAGCTCCCATTTCAACAATCTACTAACTATGCTTTTAACAGGAAATAGTATTTTTATCACTGGTTTTATTGCACAACTAGTTGAATTTTAAAATGTATGATTATATTAATTCATATATTTTATTCCAAATACTTTTAAACCTACATTCTTGGTATTTTCTGCATCTTTATGTTAATTGTATTATGTATCAAGTTAATTTTACTATTTAAATTAATGTGTTGTTTCAGAAAATCTTTTTTATATTTAAAAGACGTTTTCTAATTCATGAAAAATTTTTAAATTCTGAGATAAATATGATATAAAGTTTATTTACTTTTATAGATTCATTAAGTGTTGTAGTAGCCTCTGGTCCTTTTGCAACCTCTGACACATTGTCTTATGAACCTCTTTTTGATTTAATGAAATATGTGAAAGAGTATAAGCCTCATGTAGTCATACTTGTAAGTGGAACTTTAATTGTATATTTTTATCAGTACATGTTCATATATTTTATGTGCTTTCTCTTTAATTCTTAATTTACTTAATAATCATTAAAATTATTTTGTATTTTCTAATTTTAAAAAAAAATTAAGAAATATTAGAATTCTTTCCTATTCTAAAGATGCTTATATAATAATTTGACATTTTTCAAGTTGAAGGAATTTGTGATTTGCTTATTTTGATGTTTAAATGACTGTAACAAAAATAATTCCAAGTCAAATTATTTGCAGAATATAGTCCTGTAAAGATCTATAAAATGATTAAGAGAACACAATTGTAACTAAATGGCATAACATGTTTGAATCAAAACTGCAATATTACTTCATAACTAATTCATATTTTATATTAATAAAGATTTTTTCATATACATATAAATTTTGTAATTTGTTGGATGTATTAAGCATTTCTTAAACTTTAGATTACTTTTCATATTTAAAAAAAGAGGGAAGAAATAATGTGGTCAACATCTACTTGTTTAGCTATCTCCAAAAGCAGAAATAATTTCAGAGGTTATACTGAAATTATTTAGACATCTATGTAAAAAATAAAGCTTGAATTTATGTCTATCCCGTTTTCACAGAAATGAAAGTTTGGATTTTCTTTATCTGCATTCAGCAAAACTTGCATTTTGTCACTCTTTCATTAAGTCTGACATTTTAGCCACTAAGTGACCGTAATTATTGGAAGTCTGTGGTGCCTATAGCTAGTGACTAGAAGCAGGTATATGTTGTCCTTGAATATTAATGACTTGTGCTAAATAACTTTGCCAAATACATGGCTTGCTTAGTGTATCATATTTGTAAATACTCATTCTCATCTGTTTGATTGGGGAGATGCCGTTATGTATAAGTGTTTATTGAAATGTAATAAATTTCCAGTATAGTAAAAGTATTTAGTTATTTTTCATCACTCATATTAAACCGCCAAATTTCAATAAACCTTTTAGATATCTGAAGTATTTAAGACTTCGTCCTGCAGCACACTTTGTGCTTCTCTGCTACTGTTAGAACATAAAAACAAAAAGTAACATACATAATTAAAGATCTATTTTGAATTTTTCAATATTAATTAAGCTAGTGTACTTTTTTCCTCCTGCACTGCATGTGAAAATAAATTTCTCGCCCTCACTTTCTTTTACTTAAAATGGAGCATAAAATCAGAGTTTTAAAATATTGTAAGCGTATTTATTGGGATATTTTAATTGCACTATATTGACCTTAAACGATCATTACTGCTTTTAAATAACAAAATTCATACTAGTTATGAAAAGTAGACAGTTAAATGTTTTTGTAAGATTTTGTCAGATTTAATAACATAAAGGAAGATTAATTCTTCCTTTATGTTATTAAATCTGAATTTATTCATATAATATTGCTTGCTTTAATCAATTTAGCTTCTACAAATTATTTGAAATATTTTTCATACTTATATATATAATTTTTTTTTTAGATTGGTCCATTAGTTGATATAAAAACTGAGTTAATTGAAGTAAGTTACTTTTTCTGATAAAAAATGTATTATAATTTTTTTTAAAATTTTTATCTGTTATTTTAAATTATAAAACTTTTAAACTTTTTTTTTGAATTTACTAAACAAGCACGAACTATTTCTGCCAGCCATTAATATCTTTGTACTGTATTTTAAATTAATGAATGTATAGGGAAACAATTCTAATTAGTAAAATATTTAATTTTCTAATTCATTATAATCTGTTCTATTCATTTTGTGAGGAAAAAAAGTGAAAGTTCCTTTTGAACATTTAGCAATATTTGCTAGAAACTACATTTTCAAGTAACAGATACAAGCATAGCAAGTAAGAAAGTTATATAATAGAACTTTTTAAATGGATAAGAAGAAAGAAAGAGCTTTTCAAAGACTAAGAATTGAAAGACTTTGCAAAGTTAAATGTTACTATTGGTTGCAGTTATATATTTTCTGTTTTACATCTTTTTATATAAAAATTAACACAACTTTGTACCTTAAATTTGATTTGTGTTCCTCAAATAAGTTTCAGTTAATACAAAATACATAATCTTATTTTTATTATCAAGGTGAACATTCTTCCTTTATGAATTTCAATTACTGAAGGTTTTAATTTTTGGGGTACCGATGTAAATATTTTTTTATTAATAACTTCATAATTTTGCATTTCAGAATGGTGTAATGAATGAAACATATGAAGAAGTTTTTAAAACTGTAATGTCAAAAATTTTAAAAACTATTGAAGAGTAAGTATGCTATATATTATATTATAAAATTATTTTAGAAATTTATTATTGGAAAAAAATTAAAGGTTTGAATGTGATTTTAATGAAGTTTGTTGTCTTAGAAAATATTTGAGAACAGAGCAAAATGACTCACAGATTGTATCACCAAATGAAATTATTTTTCTCAACATATAACTATTCTGGTAACTTTAAATTTACACTATGAACCCCCTAAGCACTATGAGATCACTAGCACCATTTGTTTTCCATTCAGAAAAGACATTCCTTCTGCAAAAATTGCTTTTCAAATGTTGTTGTTTATTACTTTTATTGGATTATCTCTTACATAGTTCATTATTATACATAGAACTTTAAAATCTGTAGGAAATAAAAAAAACTAATGTCTTGTTACTTTTTATCTGTTTTTCTGTAATAGTTGTTCTAATTCTCAAAGACAATGTCATTGCTTCTGTAAAAATATTTAAGGTACAAAGCAATGTAAATCTAGCTTAGAATATCATATTTTACAGTGCACATTCCAAACTACATGCTACTTCACAATTGAACTCTACTTTTATTATCATTATAATTACTTAAGAATATTTTCATTTATCTAGATAACATAAATAACAGTTATGTTTCAATTTTTTTTATTCCAGTATTTTCTTCTCTATATAAATACATTTTAAACCTACTTTTTTTTTAATTTTCTAAAAAAATGGGTGAAGAAGCACAATTATTTTAACTTTTATTTGCTTCTCTTGCAATTTTTCATTATTAACAGAAATATCATTTTCCAAAAGAGAGGCTAATATTGTCACTATTACCTTGTATGTATTACTTCTATCAAACTTTATACTATATTAAGGAATATTATTTTTGTGCTAATTTTGAGCGATTAAAACATTTATATGAATGATTACTTAGCTAAAATTATTATAAAAATATTTTTAACTAAAATTTGAGTATTAAATAAGTTAGTAATAAGAATGTCTTTAAATGTTTCTTTCAATAATATTTAAACATACTTAACTAATTTGCAAATTTATTTGACGAAAATCTTTACAGTATTGCTCATGAACTCCAATAAAAAATATGTTTGTGAAGTGAACTATTAAAAAAATAATTGAAATTTGGCTTACATGTTTTGTGTTGTGGTATAATGTATATTTTCTGTTTTAAGCTGTAAAACTATGTACTAGCTTTTACTTTTTGTATGCTATTTAAAAATTTAACATTTGTATTTGATATTAGCATTTAGTTTATAAATATATTTTGGTGTATGAGTAGTTGAAAATCTATGTACTTATATAAAAATATATTCTGTGTGCAGCATTCATTTTTGTGTTAATTTCTTTTCTTAAGTAATCGATTTTCGTGATTTAAACTATTCATGTAATTTTTTTTATATTTTAAGTATGAACACAAAAGTAGTACTTGTTTCTTCAGCTAGAGATGCACATCATGAATGTATATATCCAACTCCTCCCTATTCGATGGATTATGCATTTGAGGTAAGAGACATGAGTATGCTTTTAGAAAAAGTATCCCCTGAACAATATTTATAAAAATAAATATTTTATTTTATTTCATTTAATTTTTTAATTAAATAATCTTTCAAATAAATTATTTGCCTGATTTATTAAATACAAACATGGTAAAAGACATCAAAGCTATTTTAAAATTTCCTAAAATAGATATCAATCTCTGAATGCAAACAATTTCAACTTTTTTGAAAATGTTGGCAAAATTCAATTTTTATTTAAAAAACACATTTTGGAATGTTCATATACCAACAAATAAAAATACAAATACATTATCAATGAAAATGTTAATTTTCTGAAGTATTTTATAATTAGAAATATCATTTAATTTTTGTCAATGTGTTTCCATTGAAACAAACCAATCAATTGATTGTCATATACAGTCGCATGTTATTCCATATATTTATTTGTTTCTAAAATTAATATATTTAACACTGAATTATCAAAAAATAATTTGAAATATACTAGTGCAACAAAATTATCCACCAAAATTAAGTTGAACTAGGAACAGTATCAAAGGAAAGCTTTGAGAAGATGGATTTGGTTGGACATTGCTCATTTCTTTCCAGTTAAAAGTTTTAAACTTTCTTCAAAATCACTATAATTATCACTCTTCTGAGGCCAAGAACTTTACAAATTTTTAGCAAATTAGCATATTCACATTTTAAACCACTTATTTTAGGATTTACATTTCACTAGTATGTATATGTGTAACAAAATATAATTAAAAATTGGAAAACATGCCAATTGTATAAATATTTTTTGTAATTCCAAAATAAATTACACTCTATAAAAATAAACTTACCTTTGCAATTTTCCTACACTTAAGTAAATATTAAACTAAATTTTGGAGCAAGAGAAACAAGGATCTTTATATAAGTAAACAAATATTACTGTTTACAATCCTATGTAAAGAATAAGTATTAATTATTGATTATTATTATTATTTATTTATTTTCATTTTTTTTGCTTGCTTGCTTGTTTAGTTTTTACATTAAAAAGGTTTCATTTGAATGAAAATTACAGCAACATAAAATATGACCCCACTCAGATTATCTCTAATGGACACTGTTTGGCCTGTTTAGAGTGCTTGATTTAACTCAGATGTGCTAAGGGATTAAAAGTGTACAAATTTACATGTGGTTGTTTGTAATCATTTGTAACACTTTGATGCTATTTGCTTTGTTTTCTATTCATATTTGAATAAAGATCATATAATTGTTATTAGCATTATTATGAGAGGCACATAATACCAATATATATTCATTGTATTTTATCTTTAATTTCTTTTTTATAATTTTAATACTATTTAATTCTGTCATAGATTAGATTAAAGTTCTTTCTTTAGATTCAAAATGACAGGCACCCATGAATCTAGATTCAAGATACATTGGATAATTAACGAACAGATTTTTAACACATCTGTTTATAGAAAATTAGAATGCAAATAAATTATTTTCTAACATCAATTTTGTAAGAAAATAAACATGCTTATAAAATTAATTTAGCATCATAGCCTTTCTTACTTGTTGCTTTCTTCAAAAAGTTTTTTTTTATTGTTTTATTACTAATTCTATTTCAAATGAACTTTTAAACAATGTTCACTATTTATTTTTTAGCATGTTTAACAAAATTGAAGTTTTATAGTTTTTGAAAATATTTCTAAACATCTTACAATTATTTAGATCTTGTAATGGGATGAGTTAAATAAAGAAAAAGCTCTTTTATTTCAAGATTATTTTATTAGGAGACTGATGCTTGCGTCTTTTCCTGTAAAATATTTGCAAAAATATTAATAAACATAATTTTACATACAAAGTTAAAGGGATATGTTATAGAACATTTATTTTAGGCTATAAAAATAAAATGGATGTTATTGGATGTTCTAGTGATAGAGATACAAATCATTTTTTGAATATGATTTTATATATTCAGGAAATATACAACTTTAGAGTAAAAAGTTATGCACTGGTAAAGCAATACAATGAGCACACAGCAAAAAAAAAAAAAAAAAAAAAAAACAGGAGATGGAATCAAAGTAAAAGCGAATGTTCTGCGTTTCAGTTGACACTTGCAAGAAAAACTAAATATATCTTCTAGGTGGTAGAAAATTATTTATTGCTTGTTAAATACTTTTATTTTATATGATTATTTATAAAAGTATTGTAAATTAGAGTTTTGCTGACAAGGAAGTAACCTTGAATTTCAGGCAAAGTTCTAAATAGCAGATTTGATTCTATATATATTTAAAAAATTTGAAATCTGACAATTTATACCACTTGGTTTCAAAAGTAAAACAAATATAAAAGTCAGTAGATGTGATGCATTCCTTTAATTATTCCCAGAATACTTTATAAATATTAGTAAATGGTTTTTTTTTTATACAATGCAAATAAGGAAATCTAAGTATACTCTTTCTTTACCATATTTATACCACTTTTATCTTAATTACAACCTTGGTATACATTAGCTTAACAGTACTTAAAAAAATCACAGATGGTGTAGCTTTCAAAATACTGTCACAATCATTACTAAAATAATTAATGATTCTCTTTTGCAAATGAGACAGAATGGACCAATAACTACTTAAAGACAATGTACATTTCTTATTTTTATACCTAACCCACAAACATCATGCTAATCACTATTTGAAATTGGCAATGGTTATACAGTGATGTGACTCAGCTCTGTAATAATTTAATTAATGTGAAGTGGAAAAAAATGACTCAGTATATACATATATATATTGAATGCACTTATTAAATAAATTGTATCAACTATGAATGTACTGTAAATGAAATTGATACTTGTCATTTTCTTATATTAATATTGGTTTTCAAACAAAAGAATATTTTATTGAGGATATTATTTACTGCTTAACCATTTACTAGTTAAGTTAATG
>JAJQOW010002129.1:0-24023 GCA_037975125.1 Latrodectus hesperus | reverse complement strand
TAAATCTGTGAGGTACTTGTGAGACAATAATTTCATATTTAAATACCATTAAATTGTTTCTTATTGAATTTTTCATAAAAATAGGTTTTATTATTAAAAAAAACCTAAAATGTTATTTAAAATAAATTTAATTAATTAAAATTTACATATTGCATTTTCAAAATTTTTCGAACATTTGAAAAAATTATATCTTACATAAACTCTGTGTAAGCATATACTATATTAATTTTAAAATTCTAGATAAATACAAAATTGTAAACATAATAAAAATCATTCTTTGCAAGACTTGCAGCACAATTCTAGTTTCACTGAAAAACCATAATTTTCCTGAGTGGATACATCTAAAGAGCAGACACCACAATTACTGTATGGCAAATTCCTCAGAAGACTGGAGAAGCAGATTTTATTCACTAGAATATACTCATTTCCACATGCAGGAGGAATATCATTACGTAAATGGACAGATTCTGTAACATTTACATCTATAAAAGAAAATTTTTGGTCAACTGTTTCCTTTGGTACAGCAAATTTTGATTGTCTTTTACGAGCTGATTCAATCGCAGCAAGTTTTCGTTTCGTTAACCTGCTTTAGGCTTCCTGTATCTTGAACTAATTGCATGCATTATGATGGAAATTACAATGTTCAATTCAAAAGATTATTATTTAAGAAAGTAGTTCTGAAAAGAACTGTTTAAAATATATATATATATATATATATATATATATATATATATATATATATATATATATATATATATATATATATGGTTAGACCATAGTTGTGGGTGTCCCTTGAATTCTCACCAAGCTGGGCGATGTTGTTCTATTTATGATAACCATAAACGTTATTCTGAAATCCATTCTTGGTTCTGATTGGTTAAGATTCTGATTGATTTTGTTCTCAGGATAAATTTAAGCAATACCTGTAGGTGCTATTAGAGATTTCCTCATGTTAGATGTCGCCAAAGCTTTTGATAGGGTTTGGCATCAAGGCCTCATCTACAAGTTATTACGTATTGGAATTGCTCATAACATTGTGTTTATCATAAATAGCTATCTTAATCATAGAAAATTTCACATAAAACTTAATAATTGTATCTCCACCACCAGACCAATAATTGCCGGCGTCCCGCAGGGAAGCATTTTAGGACCTATTCTATATTTATTTTACACAGCCGACTTCCCAATTAATGATGACAGACACAGTCTAACTGCATTTTATGCTGATGATCGTTGTTAGATCCAAGAATCCTAACTATGCAATTTCCAAACTTCAAAATAAAATTACTGACATAGAAGCCTGGTGCGAAAACTGGAAAATTGCTATTAATGCATCAAAATCTAAACTTATTGTCATTAGCAGAAAACCAGGAAAACATAAAATTCACAATCAACTTTTTTACAATCAATATTTTCATTCACATTCAATATTCACAATCAATAATATTGGAATATACACATTCAATCAATATTTCACATTCAATATTCACAATCAATACAATTCACAATCAATATTTTTGGACAACCTATTGAAAACGTAACCAAAGCTAAATATCTTGAACTTCTCATCAACAATAGACTTACCTGGACTGCACATATTAAATCTAGCATTATCGAAATCTAGCATTTATCGAAATCTAGACACGTCTCGCGCTCCACCCCTTTTTTCACGTAACTAAGACCTCAATGACGTCATTTTGTCTGATGCTAATCTCGCAAGACGTTCTGAGCATCTCGCGAGACACGTCTCTTGCGATGATCTACGAATTTGCGGACTGCCATAACGTGCACCTTCTATCTTGCCTTGCAAGCCTTTGTATTTTTGTTTTATTTCAATAAGAGTGCTCGGAAATCTAGAAAAGCGTGGATACGCTTGAGAAAGCCTGTTGCTGCTAAATAACTACTAGTAAATTTATATATCTTAATTAATTATATTAACAAACCTAATGAAAATAATATCTTCAGTTGAGTAATAATGCTATAAAAAAGAGAATTGCTTTCATTAAAGTAATTCTTGCGGTTATATAGAGTTAGCGAAAGCATTTGTTTTTGGGGAACTAAATATTAACGTTATGTTCCCAGGAAATAACATGTTCTAAAAAGCATAATCCAATAACGGCTTTTTGAAAAAGTTCTACATGAAATTCGTTCCCTTTGGCCTTCTTCAAAATTTTATGGAACGAAAGGAAGCTTTCGTGGTGTAACAAAACTGGTTTTTTGAGGAAATGAGGTGTATGGTGAATTTAAGTAACTGAGCATCGAAAATCACTTACTGAAAGAAATTTTAATGATTATTTTTATATTCTTTAATCAATTTTTTAGGAATTTCCTTCTTTAATATACGGAAGTTAAACATTTAAGTCTAGACTCATTTCCAGTTACTTATTTTTTAAAATAATTGCAATCGATAAAATTAGATTTATAATTACTTTTTATTGTCAATTGATTTTTCTCAGTTAAAAATTCTTTAGTAATTTGCATTTACATAATTTGTTTCCCAATGATCTTAACTGCTCTTAATAATATATTTTATTACTTTAATGTATAAAATATACCTAAATTTGAATTTTTTTAAACCAAACATAATTCAGTTTCACACAAGATGAAATTAACTTATTCCTCAATATAATTTCTATTATAAAATCTCAAAAATTATAACTGATGTTTCTTTTACACTAAGGATTACAATTGTGTATATTACTTATGCTCGAATAAATCTTAAAATATATCTTCTTGGAAAAAGTATTTCTCTAATTAGAGGCACAATATAATTAAAAAGTAGAATTTTGATTGAAATTTCTAAATTTTACTATCTTATCAACTTATAAATATAACCATGCGATTAAAAAAGGCACCATCCATCATTGTTTATGGTAACATCAGTACCGAACCCACAGTTTTCAAACAGTGAAATCATATTAATGATAATTTAACCAGCGATATACACTAAACTAACTTATATTTAATAATTAATTATATTTTACTATTTCATTTAAATTTCTTTTCAATATTCAACATTTTAATCGAATTTAATTTTTATATAAATCATCTGTGTAATAAAAGGAAAATTGGATATATAAAGATGATGTTTTCTGTAAAATTACATATTTGTGAACATAAATAGAAAGTAATATTTTCTTTAAAAATAAAGAATTGTATATGTAAACCAGAATATTTAGCACCTACGAGAAAATATTCGAATATAGGAATTTGCCTTTCTGATAAGTTATAGTATTTTAATTCATATACATGATTTTACTGTTCTATATGCCTCAATTGTGTATTTATCTTAAACATTTTTGCTAGATGAAATTATTCCTCACGGGGAAGTAAAAATAAGAGAGCTATGTGACATTAATAAAATGAATTTAAAGTACTAACAATTAAACAGTATTTATAAATAAAAATTATGAAAATTGCTTGTGTAAAATAGATAAACACATTACTACAGTAAATAATTCAGATGCAGTTTTTTATTATTGACACAATACATAAATTTACAGTTTTTAAAATTATTTGAAAATAAAAAAATTTGTTATATATGAAGAATTTTATCAACTAATAAATTTTTTAATTTGTAATGTTTGATCTACAAGTATCTTTTGATATCATAAGAGCTCAGATAAATAAAATTAACAAGCAGAATTAACATTTATACTTTCCATACTATAAAAAAAGTTATTAATTGTCATTTCTTTTTATGATTGTTGAGGAATATATGTTATAAAATTCCATAGTTATTAACTTATTATGGTCTTTCAAATTAATGTAATTCTTATTCGTTTGAAATTTAAATGAAGAAAAGTTGCTTTAATATGCAAATGTTTAAAGTAATGTTTTTAATAAATAGTCTGCAAATGTCTGTGCAAGGGAGTAAACTCAGAAAACTTTTAGGCACACATGTTGAAATACATGAATGCTTAAAATAATGATATAATATCATAGTTTATATATAGAAAAATAACATTAAAAATACAGAAAATAGTATCCACATAAAGAAATAATATAGCTATAATTATATATCTACATAGAGAAATACTGTTAAAATGTACTGGAAAAAAATTTGAAATATGCTAGTAAAATGTATATTGCTCAAACGTTTACTGTAAACTGTCCAGTTTACAATGGCCTTAACTATGATTAATGCCATATTAGAGTTAACTATGGCTATTGGAACAACATCATTCTTCGGAGTGGAAGATTTTTGGTCTGGTCTAACAACTTCTGAAGAAAAGGGATGATTGAATCTAATTTGTCCACGTAGGAATTAAAAGTTTTCAAGTTACTGTCTAATGATACATGAAACCAGTCTCTGTTTACGAAGAAGCTCTCTCATATGGAACACATTATTGATATTTAAAGAAATGCCATACAACGGTTTCAAGTTGTTGGACTTCATGATATAAATTGTCTGTATATTGTACTGAAAAGTTTTAATAATTTAACGCATATTTTTTACTGTACAAGATTTGTAAAAATACCAATTCAATTGAAACGATTGTGTAAAAAAAGGTATCTTAGTTTACTTTTAAGAAAATGTTAAAGTTCTTAGAAATCATTGATAAATACTTTAAATTTTAAAAATAAATTAATACATACTTCTATCAAATTTATGAAAATTTCCTTCAAATCCAAATTGTATTTAACTAAGCAATTTTAATACTCGGTTAAAATTCATTTATTAAAACTTTTTGAAAAATTATTTTGCTTATTTTTTAAATGTAGTCTACATTTAAAAAATAAGTGAAATAATGCTTCTTATAAATACTATGGTGAAATATCTTCAATTCTTTCTAAACCAACCTTTTCTTCAAATTTCTTTAAAGAGCCTGAAGATTATTCAATATTACAAACTGATAATTCAGAATGTTTTTCAAAAATATGCAGTTTAATATCTGGTAATTTAATTTACGGTTATAAAAAATTAAAAATGTTATGATTATAACTAATTGTATTTAAAGATTTATATTGAAATTAGATAGGAATAAAACTACAAAAAGATCTTTTTAGAACAATTTCTTTTCATCGTAATTATAACTTAACCTGAAAGATAAATGATGAAAATTTAGAATTTGCAGCTGTAATACGTAGGATATTAATTTTATAGTGATTTTATTTTCAAATATTAAATAAATACAACTACATTTACAAATTTACAATAATTTAATATAATTATACATTGCAGACATTTATTATCATGATTCTTAATAACTTAACTTAACAACAATAATACTTTTTATTTCAACACAAATTTTATAAATGGCTTTCTACAAGAAATATGATGCAATTCTTTTATTCCAGTACATCAAATACATTTTTAGGACTGTAAAATTATTACATTAAAAATATTATTTTAATATAATCAATTATATTATCATTTAAAATAATAAAATTTTATTTATATAAATTAATTTTAATAAATTATGATGATGTTTTCTCAATAAATAAAAAAATTATAAGTGTCAAAAATTATTTTTACAATGTATAAATTCTTAAAGTAAATTTCAAATTTAATTATATGTATATATATATATATATTATAAGTTTGATCCAAACATTATCGAATGGTACGTTAGCTTCTTCTTTTAATCTTTCTAATTTATAAAAATTAACTTCCGAAATTTAATATTAAATTTAAAATATTTCACTCCTGCTTTGATATGCGAGCATAATTTCAAATTTCTAAAAGAATGCAACAGCCTAATGAAACTTTCGCTAAATTAATAAAAAAATAATAATAAGTAAAGACTGAAGATATATAAAATGCCCACAGAATATTAACATAAAAAGTATTTTCAAAAACTCCCCATTTTTACAAATGTTTTAATCTTTTTTAAAATGAAATATATTTATTCCTCAGCTTTTCAATTAACTTTTATGCATCAACTTGAAGAACCGAAAAGTATACATTCTTACTTGCTAAACAACGCAATGTTCCAAGCGAAAGCTTGGAATGTATTCCCGAGAAAACTCGATGTCAATGTTAGAAGCCAAAACAACGTAATAACGACTTTAAAATTCCGTTGCGAAACAACGATAACAGCTTTAAAGTTCCGGAAAATCTAAAATAGCGATAACGGCTTTAAATATACAAAACAACGAAAACAACTTTAATGTTCCGGAAGTCACAAAACAACGATAATAGCTTTAAAGTGACCAAACAACGAGAACAGCTTTAATATTCTGGAAGTTACAAAACAACGATAACGGCTTTAAAGTTACAAAACAACGAGAACAGCTTTAATGTTCCAAAAGTTAAAAAATAACGTATTGTAGAAACCTTCTACAATATCGTAACGACTTTGAAAAGTTACCAATACAGGAACGATTTCAGCAGTTACGGGGGGGGGGAACGTTATCTTAATAACATATTTTTTGCAGAATGCGTTATTTATTAAACGGTTATTAGTTGATAGCAGTTCTTAAATAACAGTTCTATTATATAACGACCATTTCTATTGTATGATAGTAGAATATTTTAAGAAAAGTTGGCAAGTATCATATACACAAAGTAGGCTTGTAATATATGGTGCGCTGCTCCACCTTTCCAACTGAATCATTTTAGGTGTGGAGTCCGACTTCCTCAGTACACACATGGCATAGGGACCCGTTTATAGAGTAGGCAACCATTCACAACACATTTATACAAGGAAAGGACAAAGACAGGATAGATGCAGAGAGAAAGTACATCCCTGCCATAACCGGGATTCGAACCCAGGGCCTTCCTATACGCAGTCAGGCACGCTGACCACTAGACAGGTTTGGTGGCAATACTTCATATAAAATGCGCATTAGAACTTTAGACATTGTTGCTACATAAATTTAAGCTATAGTTCAAACCTTTAGATTTGTAGACAATCTGAAAGATATTGTAACTGAAGTTATGTATAAAAGCTTCATTGAACTTCAGAAATATCTTAACATCAAACTATCCTAAAAACATAACAGATTTAGTAAGCTTTTTCTTGATCTTCTTCTTGTCAAAATTCAACAAAATATCCGTTACACCATAGATAGAACAGTAAAAACTTTATACTTGACAAGTTGTTACCATAGAAAAAAATGTAAAACATTAATATAAAAAAGAAATTAAGATTAATGGGAGATTTTAAGTAAATGATAATATCATTGTTGCTCATTAAGTAATTCCTTTTGTCAATTAACAATTTTCTGTCCCTTTCAAATTAAATTTACATAAAATTTCTTGTTTCAATTTTTTTACCTTCAAAAAGAAAATCTTCTGTAAAATTATTACACAAAAAATATTTTTTTATATAATAATAATATATATTATCATTTAAAATAATTAAAATTATATTTATATAAATTAATTTTAAGGAATTATGATGATGCCTTTTCAATAAATAAAAAAATTATAATTGTCAAAAATTATTTTTACACTGTATAAATTCTTAAAGTAAATATCAAATTTAATTATATGTATATATATATTATTAGTTTGATCCAAATTTTATCGAATGGTACGTTAGCTTCTTCTTTTATTCTTTTTAATTTATAAAAATTAACTCCCGAAATTTCATATGAAATTTAAAATATTTCACTCCGGCTTCGATATGCGAGCATTATTTCAAATTTCTAAAAGAATGCATCATCCTAGTAAAAATTTCGCTAAAATTCATAAAAAAAATAATAAGTAAAGACTGAAGATAAATAAAAAATAATTATTTTCCCTCAACAGTTCGGATTTAGGCCAAAATTATCTACAGCACATCAGCTGTTAAGTGTAACGGAAAAAATCTCAACGGCCATAGCCACAAAAAGCTCAACGGGAGCATTTTTCCTAGACATTGAAAAAGCATTCGATCGGGTTTGGCATTCTGGTCTCCCATTTAAATTAATATCTTTTAAATTTCCGACGTACTTAATCACACTAATTAACAGCTTTAACTGGAAAACAGGACATTTCAAGTTGGTGTCCGGGGAAATCTTTCTGCAATCACACAAAGAGAAGCGGGAGTCCCTCATTCGCCCTTTTCTCTTCAATATAAACATTAACGACATTCCCCAAAACTATCTCACTATGTTGGTAATATTCGCCAACGACAAAGCAATATTATCTACAGGGCACAAATTATGAAGTAATCCACCGAAACCTTACTATTCACATTCATAATATCGAAACGTGGTTAAAGAAATGGAAGATAAAAGTAAATATCGATAAATGCACAGCTATCTTATTTATGAGGAAAACAAAACAATGCAAAACGTTGAAACTGCTCGATCAGGAAATTCAATGGGCAACTACTAGAAAATATTTGGGTTTAATACTAAACAAAAGACTTTCTTGGAAATACCACATCAACAACACTATTGCTAAAGCAAAAAGTATATTTAGCACCCTCTACCCGTTGCTCGCACTCCAAATTGTACTTCGGAAATAAAATTCTAATTTATAAAATGTACATTAGGCCAGCGATGACCTATGCCTTTCAAATATAGGGAGGGTCCTGCAATACTTCTATTAACAGACTCTAGGCTCAGCTAAGGGAGATTCTTAGAATCATTTGTAATGTACAATTTTACTTTAGTAACACCCAAATTAGAAAAACTTAGGTTTAATAACATTAAATAATTTTATTAAGCATCTTGCTCATAAGTTCTACAAGAACTTATGAAACAGATTAACAATCAAGCCATTAGAAACTTCCCTTACAACAACATTTATTACATCAAAAATCTGCATAAACCTAAGGCTGTATTGAGACTCAGTCCCACAACAGTCAATACTTAACTATTGGAAATGCTATTCCTGTAAATATATCATTTTTGTCAAAATGACATTAAAAACCTATAATCAACTCACTGCCACTTAATTAAGAACAGAGTTAGGCAGCAGATGGCGCCACTATTTTTGTTATTTGCCAATTTATATTCGTTTAATTTTATAAGGTAGGTATACTCATTTCTTAAATACAAATAATTCATTTTTGACTTATGTATCAATTTACATCTTTAATTAAGTAACTCTCATCATGCATTCGCAAGTCACCCCATGATTATGCTATGGATTACTCCCATTATTATGCTCATGTATCTTGTATATAGCTATAAATATTTTTTTGATATATGTAATCGGAATTTATGTAAGCAGGAATTTGTAACTAGTGTTGTTTTAAAAATACTGTACATTCTTGTATACCCAAGAAATGTTCGCTAAAGTGAAGAGATCGGTACAAAGGGTAAAATGCGCCAAGCAGACGATAAATTGGTGCGATAAGTTTGTCAAACTGGTTTAACGGTTCGGATTACGTATGTATGACCTACTTTTTGTTTATTGGGTAACGTGATCGCGTGACATGCGCGTTTTGTATGTAATCCTTGAAACTATTTTAAAATAATATTCAATAATTGAGTTTCAATATTCGAATTTTGGAGTTTGTGTGTTGCTAACGATAATTAACTATGGATGAGAATGTTTTGAACTTACGTTTTTTTATTTTTTTATTTAGAGCGTGATGGTAGTAAGAAAGTAAGTATATCAATTTTTAAGTTGTGTGTATTGCATGTTAGTGTTAGAATGTGCCGCGTACTGAAATTTCTTTTATGTGGGTGCCATTGCTCGGTATATTAAAATTCCAGTTTAAGCAAAATGTGAAATTTGTTAGCGTTCGAAATTTAGTTTTATTGCCCGGTTGGCACTGCAGTAGGTAGCGCTACACTGATGTTTTTTTAAGGTGGGCGCCATTGCTCGGTATATTAAAATTCGAGTATAAACGAAAAGTGAAATTTGTTAACGTTCGAAATTTAGTTTTACTGCCCTGTTGGCACTGCAGTAAGTAGCGCTACACTGATGTTTTTCTTAAGGTGGGCGCCATTGCTCGGTATATTTAAAATTCGAGTTTAAACAAAAATTGAAATTTGTTAACGTTCGAAATTTAGTTTTACTGCCCGGTTGGCACTGCAGTAGGTAGTGCCACACTGATGTTTTTTTTTTTTAAGGTGGGCGCCATTGCTCGGTATATTTAAAATCAAGTGATAAAAATTTCCTTTCTATTTATTCGAATTTTAAAACTTCTAGAGTATTTAATTGTAATGAAATATTCAACTTTTTAATATTTGGAATTCGAAAAAACGCATGATTTCAAAGCTGAAGTTCGAACGCGATCGTTATTGGTTGACATTTATCGCGCGTAGTGACGTAATTTAGGTTGGCGACAGAGCTGTAGAGCGCTTGGTGCCAAAATTTGAAATCGCGCCCATCTCGTACGGATCTGGTAAATTTTACCGAAATGTTAAATAATAATGTGCACCTCCTATAATAACTTGCAAGGCTTTGTATTTTTGTTTTTTTTTTTCAATAATAGCTCGGAAATCTAGGTGGGCGAGGCTACGCTTGAGTAAGCCTGGTGCTGCTAAATAACTACCAGTAAATTTAAATATCTTACTAAAATATATTAACAAACTTAATTATTAATTCATCTTCTAGTAAAAATTGGTATAAAAAAAGAATTGCTTTCATTAAAGTAATTCTTGCGGTTTAATAGATGGCGAAACCATTTACTTGTAGGACACTACGTGCTGATGTTACGTAAGCAGGAAATAACATGTTCTAAAAAACGTTTTCTGGCGGACTTGGTCATACAGCGTAGACGTGTTTGTGTACTAGAGATCTTCTATATCTCGAAATACCTTCTTTCTGCGCTATTTAACCTCCCACCTTTTCATCTCCTTACTGCTGCTCAATCATGAGCGAAAATACTCCCCTCCCGAGGGAGGAGAGCAATCTCAAACACAGGCGCCTGTCGATTGTTCCGGTGGTTTGTCCTTTTCAGGATTACCTTTGCCGACAATCAATGGTGCGGGATCCTGCACTTCTGATCCCAACACGGTTAGGAATACCTCTGACAACGCAAACAGCACTATCGATATGGATCTAGCTCATTAAAATTATCTAAAATTACTCAAACAAATTGCTGATATTGAAAGTAATGAAAATCCTGAGTACACTAAATCAAACAAACTTTACCGTGAAGCAATGCGTATTCTTGCTGTCATTGCTTTTAAAAATCTCAAACAAAACACAAAAAATAAAAATTCTGACTTGGGTAAACCCAGTGAAGATACTGAAATGGAAATACAGTCGGATTCTTCCGAAAGCATTTCACATTCTGAAGCCCGCCCACTGATGAGCAAGGCTTCACTCTCATTGGTCAGAAAAAGAACAACAGAAAACGTCACAAAGCATTACAGAAAACGAACAAAATTAAGAAAATAAACTCTGAAATAAGTCCTATTAAACCTATATCATCAAATAATTCAAATGATATTGAAAATATTAATCATATTCAAATGGAAACAAATAATAATGAAGATTCTAATGTCTCAGATATATCTAATAATAATAATCTACTTACAGATAAACAAAATGACACTTCCGGTTTTCAATTCGATAAAAAAGCAACTAAAATTCCCCCTATTATTGTTAAAGACTCTAAAGTTACTTGGAAAATTCTCAGCAAAGAATTAGATGAAGTCGTTCCAGATCAATATACTGCTAAAATAAATGGATCAGATACCTTCACCATTAAAGTTAACTCCCCTGATGCTCATAGAAAAACCACAAAATTATTTGAAAATAAGAATTATAAATTTCACTCATATATTCTACCTGATGATAAAGACATAAAAGTTGTTATTAGAAGCCTCCCGTATGATGCAGATCTTGTTGAAATCCAACAGGAATTAGCCAAATTAGGATTTATGGCCACTAAAGTAGTTCAATTAACATCTTACAGAAATAGAGAAAGAATTAAAATCCCTCTGTATTTAGTAACCCTTCCCAAATCCAAAAAATCTGAAGAAATTTATCATATTCAATATTTAATGCGTCTTCGTATTTCTGTAGAACATTATAGAGGCAGAAGAGGTCCACCTCAATGTCACAGGTGCCAACAGTTCTTTCATGCGCAAAACTCTTGTCGACATGAACCAAAATGTGTCAAATGTGCCAGTCAACATCTAACCAATGAATGTACTAAAACTAAAGATGAACCACCCAAATGTGCCAATTGTGATGGCAATCACACTGCAAATTTCTCTGGTTGTCCAAAAAATCCACTTTCAACTGAAAATATCAAGAAAAAAGAATTAAAATACGAATATAGAGTCATTATAAATAAATCAGTTATAAATAAATCTTACTCAGATGTAATTAAAAATAAAAATTCAGTAGACATTTCTGAAGCAAAAAATGTTCTGGAAGAATTAAAAAATATGTTAAACTGGATCACGGACTCTGGCCTAATCGATTCAATCAATGCTATCAGATCTGGCCGCATAGCCACCCCAGCCACCACACCTCAAACCGTCAATGATTAAGAAAAATAAAAGTTTCCGGCCGCTGTCACTTTGTACTTGGAATGCAAATGGTTTATACCATAAAATTTATGAACTTAATGATTTTTTAACTGAAAATAATATAGATATATGTCTTGTTTCTGAAACTCATCTTACTGCAAATAAAAATGTTAATATTCCTAATTACAACTTATTCAGAAACGATACATATCAAGGCCTTGGTGGTGGAACTGCTATATTAGTTAAAAATTCACTTTCCTCTACTTTACACTCTACTTACAGCCAAAATTGTACTGAAATTACTACTATTATTTTAAGTCTTACCAATATTGATCTGAAAATTTCCAGTATTTATAACTCACCGCATGCTTGCCTTCCTGTTCAAGTCATCAAACAACTTTTCCTGGACAATTACCCTACCATTATAGGTGGAGACTTAAATTCTAAACACACCAATTGGGGCTGTAATAATGATAATAATAATGGACACATCTTACGCAGCTTTCCTGATGAACTAAAACTAAATATAAATGCACCTGATTCTCCTACGTACTATCCATTTGACCACAACAGAAGACCCGATATTCTTGACCTTTTCATTACCAGCTATAACCTTAATTTAGCTGTTGATGTTCTACCAGTTCTCTCATCGGATCATATACCAGTCATTGCTGTTGCAGGTATCGAACCTGATGACTTTCAGCGTTAAATCACCAAAACTGACTAGAATCTGTTTCACAATATCCTCTATATCTGTAAAGATGAATTCAAACTCCAAGACACTCCTAATGATATTAATAATCAAGTTTTTAAACTTACTAACATTATTTTAAATGCATTCAATAACTCCACTATTAAAACTATGTTTATCAAAAATTATATGGCTCTCCCGAAAGATATCAAAAATCTGATCAAAGAACGTAATAAAATTAGAAAACAATATCAAAATACTTTAAATCCTGCCTTTAAAACACAAATGAATGCCTTAAACAGAAAAATTAAAGAAAAATGTGCCTCTCTGAAGCAAGAAAACTGGGAAGATAAAATCAACACCTTAAGCACACAAGATAACTCTCTTTGGAATATAACAAAAATTCTGAAAAAAGACAAAAGTACCAATAGAGCAATTCTCGCCTCACATGGCTTTGTCTACACAGATAATGAAAAAGTCGAAATATTTGCTAACACCATGGAAAATCAATTTCAGGAAAATTCATCTCCTTCTAACGACAACCTCACTGAAACCATCCTTAATGAAACTTTATCTTTTCTACATAATCATAAAGCTGATCCCATTGATAATACTACTGAAGATTAAATTCTCAAAGTCATTTCAAAACTGAAGAATCGCAAAGCTCCAGGATTTGATAAAATAACTAATAATATTATTAAAAATCTTCCAGATAACTATATTACGCATATTACAAACATCTTCAATTCCTGTCTAAACATAAATTACTTTCCAGATTACTGGAAAGAAGCTGAAATCATATTGTTTCCTAAGCCGGGAAAAGATCCTACTAATCTGAAAATCACCGTCCCATAAGTCTCCTACCTACTTTATCTAAAATCTTTGAAAGAATCATTTACAATAGACTAAAAATTTACATAAATTTAATCCCAATTGAACAATTTGGCTTCTGACAAGACCTTTCTACTACCAAACAACTTATCAGAATATACGATTTCATTGGAAACAGATCGTATCTCAAAGAACACTCTGCTTTTCTCATGTTAGATGTCGCCAAAGCCTTTGATAGGGTTTGGCATCAAGGCCTCATCTACAAATTATTACGTATTGGAATTGCTCATAACATTGTGTTCATCATAAATAGCTCTCTTAATCATAGAAAATTTCACATCAAACTCAACAATTGCATCTCCACCACCAGACCAATAAATGCCGGCGTCCCGCAGGGAATCATTTTAGGACCTATTCTATATTTACTTTACACAGCTGACTTTCCAATTAATGATGATAGACACAGCCTAACTGCTTTTTATGCTGATGATACTGGGATCGTTGTTAAATCCAAGAATCCCAACCATGCAATTTCCAAACTTCAAAATAAAATTTCTGACATAGAAGCCTGGTGCGAAAACTGGAAAATTGTTATTAATGCATCAAAATCTAAACCTATAGTCATTAGCAGAAAACCAGGAAAACATAAAATCCACAATCAACTTTATATCTTTGGTCAACCTATCGAAAATGTAACTAAAGCTAAATATCTTGGACTTCTCATCAATAATAGACTAACCTGGACCGTACATATTAAATCTAAGATTGCTGCTGCTTGGCACGCATATCACAAACTTAGATCATTAATTGGACCACATTCAAATTTAAATCTAAAACTTAAAAGGCTTCTATATATTTCTACTATCAGACCTATCATCACGTATGCTTCCCCTGCCTGATGTTCATTTACTAAACAAGATTTGAAATTATTAAATACCTTCGAAAACAAAATCCTTCGCAGAATTATAAATGTCCCTTACTTTGTAAGAAATAAAAGCATTCAAAAAGATCTTAATCTGGAAGATTTATCTCAATTCATTCAAACACTAAATATCAACTTCTACAAGCAAGCATCCAAGTTCCAAGCTGGACATTTTGATCAACTTTTCGACTCATATATCCTCCCTGAGGATGCTCAAGTCAGACCAATTGCGGCCTTTTTCTCATCAGACGCAATACTTTCCAAGGCTTTTGCCTAATTCTTTACTTTCATATATACATTCACTTAATTTCTTTCTCTTAATTTTTTAAACTCAGATGAATGAGTAGATGCCTTCGGGCAGGTACTCCGTTACACACAATCAACACACAACACACGCTATTAGAGAATTCTGTGTACCTCAAAGTGAGAGTATTCCAGCAAAATAAAGGGAGTATATTTTTTCTTTTTTTTAACTGCTTACTGCATTATTTTTGAAATTTCATTGTGTTTTGTCCGCCATTACTGTTTGCACTGCGTTCCGCGCGAACAGGATTGGTCGCGAACGACAAACAAAAATTGCCAATCTCGCCAAGGGGCACCCTTAAGAATATTTTTAACCTGTTTTGTAACCAATGATCAGCAAACAGAAATATAAGTTTCAAAATCAAAACAGAAATCATGCGGTGAAATCAAAGTAATGATAGCTGTGAAAATTCAACAAGATTTGTGTTGCCAGACGAAATTATACAAATAATAAAAACTAAATAATTTTGATGTTGCTAAAATATAGCACATTCTAAAACCAGAATTCAGTAAATAATAATTTGAAGAATAAATATTTGCATGCTGTGAGACGATAGGAAATGGGCGTGGCCATTTGTTTACAAAATAAATACCTTATTTTTTCAAGTTTTAATAGTATAAATCAAACAATTATTAGCCAAAATATGATATTTGAATCTTATTATATTCTAGAAATACATATATTTCATTGCAAATTACTTATTATTCAAATTTACTGTCCTCGAGTTCATTGTTTACGTTTTGGAGTAAACGTGAAAAAGGGGCAAGGCACATTGTTTACCTTATTAAAATATTAATAACTTTGCCTAAAAGTGACAGAAATCAAAAATTCTTTTTGTATAATATAGAGAATGATTCATATTTTTTTTATAAACTAAATAAGAAAAATATATATTTTTATCGATTTTTCCCCTTTTGATAGTCCACTGTCCCCTTAATCAAATTTAATTTCTAAGGATCAGTTGCATACTTCTGTTTCATGCTAGTGAACTTGGCAGAAATTAGGTCAATCTTATTTACATGTATTTAAATCGTAGCTGATTCGCTTATTTAGACTTGTAATATAATTTGAAATAATATTGGAGTATTGTTAAAAATGTAACATTGCATCTCGATATTTCTTTTAAGACAAAGCTGAATTACAGATATTAAAAAGACACAGACAATTTGAAAGATAATTTAAAATAAGTTTTATTAATATTCACAGATTTTTGCAAGTTTTAAAACCCAATAGAAAAAGAGTGTTAAGTTGCGTTTCTATTTGAATACGGTTTAACTCAGAAATTGCTAAGAAGTACTACTTTTGGAATTTCTCATTGATGTCTTCTGCGAGAAAAAGGGCGTGTCAATCACAGCCGGCTTAACTCAGACCTCTAATGCTTTTTCTGTCTTGTTATTTTATCCTTGATGATTTTCAGTTTGTCTGTTTTTAAACTATCTATTCGCTTATAATTGAATGTTATATATTTTTTCCTGATTTGCTTGCATTTTAGAAATATATTTAAAAGTATCATATCTCGATGGCAGAAAACAATAATGACTGCTAAATGAAAACTGGGAAGTGAAGTTATTTTACTTCATGTTAATATTTTATTTTAATATGAATGTAAAATAAATAAAGAAGTAGTTTTCACATAGTATTAAATTAATATTTAATTATTTTTAATAATATCCTTAACTAGAAAATATTTTCAAGTAATATCTGATATTTATAGGATTTTTATAAAAATTTCTTGTAAACTATCAGCAATAAAATTTTCTTTCCACATGCTTGATTTAAGAAATTTTATTATTCAAATTATAAAATGTAGGACTAGCTTTTATTATATGTCCTCAAAAAATAGTCTGCTTGTGTAAAAATGAGGTATAAAAATAATATATAATATTAATAAACTTTCATTTTAATTGTCTAACAAAGAAATATATTCCTTAGAAGTTGTGAGGGCGCGCCAGTCAGTGACGCAAGGACAAGCGTGGGGGAGAAGAAGGGAGAGAGACTTGATAGGAGGAGGGGTGGCGAAAGTCCCGCTCCAGGACTGATGTTACTGAGAAAATATTAATATGTATCTATAATTTATGTTTGTATTAATAATTGTGTTTGTCCATTTTATTGTCAAATAAATGTGTGTTCAGATAGTTGATGTGAATTAAATACACGGAAGGGCGACGTGTTGAGGGTACAAAGTGGCAGCTCGAACACATAACGCTAACCACGCCGCGTCATGTTACAATGGTGGCAGCGGAGCCATGCCACAAAAAGGACGAGAGCCGAACAGGATTAACTTCGTCGATGTTTTTTAGGGATGTCCATCTTACAAAGCGGGTGAGTGATATTTGCCAAATATTTATTTTTTATTAGTTGGGATCCTCTATTAAGATTTTATAATTAGAAATATTTTTTTTAAAAAATAAAAGTATACTTAAGTTTTAAGTATGATAATTAATTTAATAAGGTTCTGTTCTTAAACAATGTGAGTTTTGTGTACCACGTCAGTGATATGTACTAAAACTGTTTGCGTCAGTAAATGAGTATTAATTTCTGCGTCAGCAGTAATGAAATGATTGTGTTGTATCACGCCAGTGATAAATATCATAAAGTATAAAATTGTGTTTGCATCAGCAAACGAAAATACATTTTTACGCCAGTAAAAATAA
Source organism: Latrodectus hesperus (assembly GCA_037975125.1). NCBI lineage: Eukaryota > Metazoa > Arthropoda > Arachnida > Araneae > Theridiidae > Latrodectus > Latrodectus hesperus. The sequence goes on along the minus strand of JAJQOW010002129.1, from coordinate 6,303 downwards.
ATAAATTTCTGCGTCAGCAGTACATATATGAATAATATGATTGTGGTATATCACGCCAGTGATAAATATTATACAGTATAAAATTATTTACATCAGTGAATGAAAATACATTTTTACGCCAGTAAAAATAAATAAATTTCTGCGTCAGCAGCATTAAACTGAAATTCAAAGTTGATGAATGGTTATATTGTATTTTAAAGTGTATTGCTTTTTAAAATTTTTTTACGTCAGTGAAATAAATTTTATTGTGTTGATCATTGTGTATTTTGATTATTTTAATGTGTGTTATTATTGTTCAATTACATGGGTAAAACATTTCTCTAGAAACTGTATGAATTCATGTGTTCTTGTTCTCTCATTAAAAAAGTGATTTATTTGAAATAGAGTAATAGCTAATTGTATCATAAGTAGTAAAAATTTGTTTTGATTTCGATTCTCATTTGGAGTCGAAAAGTCTGTGGGTGTGGTAGAAAAAAAGAACCACACGGATAACGAAATCGTTACTCATTTTTTTTTGTTGTTGCTTTTTGATTTCTGAAAATAAGATAGGAAAATAATATTATTTGATGTTTTGAACCTTTTTTTATGCACTGTTATAAATATTTTTTTATTATCATCTTAAAGTTTGATTTGAATAAAAAAAAGGGTATATTTATTGAACATATTTTAAGAGTTTTGTTTATGTCAATAATTATTACAGTCTAATAGATACGTATTTTTTAAGTGTTGTGATCAAAGATTTGAGAAGAAATTAATGTTTAAATTTTGAATACATTGTTGCAAATTATTTTTAATGTGAATGTGTACATTTTAATAGTAGAAAGAACTGCATGAATTAATGCTAACTGTGTGTTCTCATTTGAAATTAAATTTATCACTATCTATATTACAACTGAAATGCTATTATTATAAAGAAATATATTGATATAAATTTAAATCGAAAGTCTTTGCTTGTAATTATCATTTTAAAGCTATGTTTTGGTTTATTTTTAAATTTGAAAATAATTGGGTTTAATTCACTGTATGCTTGTTGTATCATTTTAATAAGTCATTTCCGCAGTAATTCAGTTTATGATTTTCAGTTCGTTCAGTTCAAATCTAATTTTGGTTGAAAAAAAACAAAACTATTTTAGAAATTTGTTATTTTTGAAATTTTAATTTAATAAATTCATTCAGGCGTGTTAGAATATTTAGCATTAAATATGACTTACTTTGCGAAAGGATAAAAGTCCGATCTTTTAGTTTTGGCTTCAGAATTAGGTATCGCGTTGGAACCTGATGTCACGATAGTGAAAATTCGAGAGCTAATTACTGGAAGTGCTTCATATGATGAAGAATTTACTAAAACGTTGTTAGAAACAATAATCGATACCAGGAAAGAATTAGAGGCAAATGAATTGGTTAGGAAAGAAAGAGAAATAGATGCGGAGAAGTTACGGTTGGAAAATGAAGCGAAAAAGCAGCAAATGGAATTTGAACTGGAGAAATTACGAATAGAAGCAGGTATAAGTATGCCTAAGATAGAAAGGTTAGTTCCAAATAACATTCAGATGGAACTCACTAAGTCGATGCCTCGTTTCGATGCAAAGGAATGTGATATTCTGTTGTATCTTTCGTTATTTGAAAGACAGGTGAAAAGGATGAAAATCGAAGAAAATAATATGGTTTCATATCTGTTACCTCTTATGCCGTCAGACATTGTTGAATTGATTGCCAGAATTCCAGAAGAAGAATTTGGTAACTATGAATATGTGAAAGAGGTGTTATTAAAGAAATTCCAAATGAATGCAGAAGGATTTAGGCAAAAATTCATTCAACACCAACAAAATCCCGATAAGACATGGCGAGATTTTGTCTATGAAGTGAAAAACTATTGCCAGGGTTGGATCGACGGACTTGAAATAACTGATTTCGAAGGATTAAAGAACCTCATAATTACCGATCAAGTTAAGAAAAGAGTTCCTATTGAAATAAGAGACCATTTCGTCGATGAATGGGGAAAGATAGTCAAACCATCACTTTTGGCTGACAAGCTTGATGAATATGAAAGTGTACGCAAGTCGTTTAAGAAGCAAACAGGTTCACTGCCTAAAGTTCCGACCCAAACGTATAACAACTATCCATTACAACGGGATAGCAGAAGGTATGATAATCATGGAACGCCTCGTGCCGAAAACAAACATTTGAATTTCAATTCCCAACAAGAAGTTTCTAAAACTCGTCCTAAGTATGTGTGCTATTTTTGTGGTATGGACGGACATGTGAAGAAGTTTTGCCCAAAACTGTCAAAAAACAAAGCTGAACAAGATGTAAAGAAGAGATTCAACGTAAATAGAGCTGCAGTGGAAATTTGTGAAGAAAAGGAGGAAACTAAGCAATCTAAAACGGCTGTAGTGGCCAAAGTTATGTCTCACAAGCGAAACATAATTGGTGAAAATTTGTGTAATTTAGAAAGAATCCAGATAAATGTTAATGGAAAAGGAGCAACCGCTCTAGTAGATTCAGGAACTGAAATCACGGTGGTTAGAAGTAACATGGTAGAAGATTTCCCTCTAGAGAACAAGCCATCAATTTATATTAAAGGAATTTTCGGACCTGCAGAGAAATGTCCTTTAGTAAACATACCAATGAGTTTATATATGGGAGGTACGGGTGACGTCGTGCACCAAGATGTCCTCTGTGCAGTTGCTCCTTCTCTCGTAGAAGACGTTCTCTTGCCGCCAGAAATTAAAAATGTGCTAATGGGAACTATTGTTTCTGAATCAAAAATATCCATAATAGACAATGCCAAGGTTGAATGTGAAGAATTTGTTGATATACATAGAAAGCAAGAAAAGGAAGATATTCTTGCTGACGAATTTACAACGAACGAAGCTTGTGTTGCAGAAGTGGAAAAAACTCCGGTGAAACGTACGAAAACTGAAGAATTTCTCCAAGAACAAGAAACCTGTAAAGATCTAGAGGAAGCTAGGAAAAATGCAAAAGAAGAAAAAGGAGGATTTTATTTCAAAGACAAATTTTTGTTCCATAAAGAAAAAATTCTGGGGGAAACAACAAATCAATTAGTTTTACCAAAATGCCGAAGAAAAGAAGTTTTAAAACTGGCTCATTGCTCTGTATTTGGTGGTCACATGGGAGCAAAGAAGACTGCTATGAGAATAAGATATTCTTTTTATTGGTCTGGTCTTTCAAAAGACGTTAAGAACTTTTGTGAAGCTTGCAAAGACTGTCAATTAACAAGGAAAATTAAAGTTAAAGATCGAGCTCCTATAACACCTGTAGCGAGACCGGAATTGCCATTTCAAGTGGTAAACGTTGATATGATAGGACCAATTGAGCCGCCTAGCTCAAAAGGTCATAAATATGTGCTATGCCTGGTGGATCAGCACACAAGGTGGGCTGAAGCTGTTCCATTAACAAGTCTTACAGCCAAAGCAACATGTGAAGCTCTGTTGTCAATATTCATGAGAACTGGAGTACCTAATATCATTGCATCAGACAATGGGACTAATTTCAACTCTGAGCTGACTAAAGAGTTTGAAAAGAGAATGGGATCAAGTCCAAGATTTTCTACACCCTTGTATCCCCAATCCAATGGATTAGTGGAGCGTTTTAACCAAACTTTAAAACGAATGCTGCATCATGTCATTCTCGATGAACCTCGAACATGGCATACCAAAATTCCGTTCATTCTTTGGGCTTACCGAGAAGTGCCAAACAATACCACGGGAGTTGCCCCATTCCAGTTGCTGTATGGACGCAAACCTGAAGGTCCACTCTCAATTCTAAAGAATACATGGACTGGAGAGCTAGAAGGTCTTCAACACGACACAACTCCGATTTCAGTATATATGGAAAACCTCAAAAGGAAATTGGAAGATGCTGCTTTGAGAGCCAAAATAACCTCTCAAATTGAACAAGATAAGATGGCGCATTATTACAACTTGAGATCTAGTTCAAAGACATTTAAACCAGGTGACAAAGTTATTGTCCTTCTTCCAGACTCTAAAAATAAGTTGTTAGCTCGCTGGCAAGGTCCAGGGACTATTGTGAAAAAGAAAAACGAACATTCATTTCTTGTTAAGATGCCGGATAATAGTTTTAAACACGTACATCAAAATAAGATTAGAGAATTCATCGCTGAATCAAACACCGTCAATGTTATCTTCGAAGGAGAAGAAGAGTTTGGGGATGTTCAAACCATGCCAACTAGTCATATTGAAAGGTTATTCCATGAAAAATTATATGACTTGGAGATGTCTTATTTGACAGATAATCAACAAATTCAATTGATAAAGCTTCTTAGAAACCACAAGAAACTGTTTACAAGACCCTTGCAACCAGTGAATGTTGGTGAACATAGGATAGAACTTTTATCCAATGCCACCCGACACAAACCACATTCTTACAGTGTTCCGATGTCATATCGAGCAGAGGTAAGCAGGCAAGTACAAGAACTTCTTGATTCGAACTTGATCGAGCCATCTGAAGCGGAAATAACTTATCCAATTGTATGTGTAGCGAAGAAAGATGCATCAATCAGAATGTGTGTGGACTATAGAGCTCTAAATGCAGTGACAAAGGTTCCGAATTTCCCTATGAAAGATATGCAGGAAATGATATTTACTGCGGGTATGGCTCAATATTTAACATGTCTAGATTTACAAAAAGGGTATTATCAAATAAAAATGAATGAAAATTGTAAAGAGCTGACTGCTTTTTCCACTCACGATGGAGTATACCAGTGGAAAGTTATGCCTTTTGGGTTATCTGGTGCATCTGGTACATTTCAGAAAGTTCTGAACCAGGTGTTGAGGAATCACTCATCTTATGCTCAAGCATATATTGATGATATAGTCGTTTATTCGAAAACTTGGGATGAACATTTAACACATTTAAAAAATGTCCTTACGGAATTAGAAAATTATAAATTTTCTGTCAAACTTGAAAAATGTACCTTTGCAGCTAAAGAAATAAAATTTTTAGGTCATAAAATAGGAAGTGGTACGCACGCGCCTGATAATGATAAAATTTTAGCTATTAAGAAATTAAAACGACCAACCACCAAAAAGGAGGTTAAATCAGTGTTAGGTTTAATGGGTTTTTATCGAAGTTACATTCCAAATTTCGCAGAATTAGCATCGCCTTTAACAGAGTTAACTAAAGGTAAAAAATCAAATGATGTTAATTGGGGAAAAAGAGAAGAAGAATCATTTATGCGCTTAAAAAATTTGCTTTGTGAGGTCACGGCATTGTCGACTCCCGACTGCAGCAAACCTTTTCAGATACATTCGGATGCATCTAACTATGCAATAGGTTGTTGTCTCACGCAAAGGGATGTTAAGGATAATTATAAACCTATAGCCTTTGTTAGTCAAAAATTTAATAATACGCAGAAAAATTGGTCGACTATAGAAAAAGAAGCATATGCAGTTTTGTTTGGTCTTAAAAAGTTTGATAAATGGCTACATGGCACAGTGGTCGAGATTATCACCGACCACAATCCTTTAAAATTTTTAATTGAAACCACTCCTAAGAGTCCCAAATTGACAAGGTGGGCATTAGCATTGCAAAGATGGAACTATAAAATAATTCATCAACCTGGTATTTTCCATCTTGGGGCAGATGCTCTATCCAGGCTAGAAATAAATGAGTGAATTGTTGTTTTGTATGTTATCTCTCAATGTTTAATGTTTGTTGTGTTTTCCAATCTTTATTTTTATATATTTGAAAATGTATAATGTATGTATGTAAATAATCAGTGAGTTGGATGTGCTGTCATTTTTTTTTGGATCCCACTAATTAGGGGTATTTGGTGAGTTTTTTTTTTTTTCTTTTGGCAAACATCAACTCATGTGGATTGTTTCTTAATATCAGCTTTTATATGTGATTAACTAATTATATATATTTTTTGTTTCTGTCTGGGTTCCTGCAAGTCAATGATTCCATGTCAAGACTGTTTAAGTAAAACAAGCCTCTGGAGAAGCTAGTTTTACTCTTGGCGGCGGCCTGTGAGGGCGCGCCAGTCAGTGACGCAAGGACAAGCGTGGGGGAGAAGAAGGGAGAGAGACTTGATAGGAGGAGGTGTGGCGAAAGTCCCGCTCCAGGACTGATGTTACTGAGAAAATATTAATATGTATCTATAATTTATGTTTGTATTAATAATTGTGTTTGTCCATTTTATTGTCAAATAAATGTGTGTTCAGATAGTTGATGTGAATTAAATACACGGAAAAGCGACGTGTTGAGGGTACAAAGTGGCAGCTCGAACACATAACGCTAACCACGCCGCGTTATGTTACA
>JAJQOW010002128.1:0-24033 GCA_037975125.1 Latrodectus hesperus | reverse complement strand
GAAAACCTGTGGGATATTATTTATATAAATTGATGATTTTCATCATGTTGTGGAACGTTGGCGTCAAATTAGAGTTTTCTTTTATTAGGTTCCATATTCTGTCAAATTCAAGGCCTGAATTAAATGAGTGTTTTCATATCTCCATTAAAATTACAGTTGTATGTATTTTCATAATTTTTCATTTTATTTTTATAAGTTGGCGATTTTTGTTCTCTTGTGGAATGTTAGCGACAAATTAAATATTTCTTTTATTTTGTACCTTATTCTGACAAATCCAAGGTCCCAATTAAATTTAATATCTTTACCTCTCTATTAAAAAGGTCTTCCTTAATTTCATAATTTTTATTATTATAATTAATTAATATAATAATACATAATTTTATGAATATTTCATAATTTTTAATATCTTAATATTTTTTCTTAACGCAAAGTCTTTTGAGATTAAAATCGACTATAAATGCTACTTTCAGATGATATACAAGAAAATATTACGTAAACAACTGAGTAAAACGTGGCAGCAAATCGTTTTACATAACATTTCAGTGCTTTAATTCGTGACACTTGGAGCACGTTTATAGAGTTGTGATTTCTGCCATCACATTTGCTCAGGCGGGTGCTTGGGAATGTTCTAGTTATCCACGGGTTCCATGCAACTGTCCCAAATTATTGAGACATCCTCCATGTCATTTCTATGTGAATGCGTTTTGATCCATATTCTGCATTATTTACAAGGAACGAGAGAGTGTATTGAATGAGTTTACGTAATGTATCATAACTTCATTTCACAAATAACTGATGGCGAACTATCGGAACTATTATGACTGCTCAAGAGTTTTCTTATCATGTTTCAAGATACGGAGATTCTCGTGGGGCACCAGAAAAAGATCCCAATACAAGCATTTCATTAGAGAGAGGACGGCACCTATTGAAGTGGGGAGACCACCGACAAGGGCGCGATTTTGTTTGCGCTCCGTCGGTCCATCACCACTCATCCAGGGAGGAGGCATCATTACAATTTTTATTAATCGTCCATTTCCTAAGCCAGCCGCCACCGTGTTCGGGTCGTCCCTCCAGGGGATCTCTTTGCGCTGTACTTCGATACTTGAGCCCCAGTTTCTTTCCTGAGGCAGAGGAACTATTTTTATGTGGAACCCTTTCTAAGCTCACACGAGCCGCATCCGATTTCTCCGTATGAACTTTATGATGTCCCCAGAGCGATTTCATACAGCTGAAAAGTTAGATCGCCTTTTCCAGACCAATGCGCACAGATTATCTTTCAAAAATGGCTGTCTGCTGCTTTGGTCACGTTCTGAGCCGTCGGTAAGTATTAGTCTAGATAAAGTTTTATTAGGCAAAAAATTTGTCATTTCTTGATAGTAGTGAGAAATTAAAAAATCGTTTTTTTCCGTATACACACATACACAAATATATTTATCTATCTATCTATCTATCTATCTATCTATCTATCTATCTATCTATCTATCTATATATATATATATATATATATATATATATATATATATATATATATATATATATAAATATATATATATATATATATATATATATATAATTCAATTAAAATTTAGATTAATCTTCAATACATATTAATTAAGTATGTTTCTATTGTTTCACAATTTAATTTCATTAAAATTCGTTTTAAATTACAAATAATTACTCTTCTAGGAAAGAGAGAACATTATTTCCAAAATATACTTTCGTATATTTTTTGATATTCTGAAAATTTATTCAAGGAGCTCATGGTTTTAATTTTCTAGTAAATTTAATTTATTTTTATTAAATCGCTTGGTTTTAATTTATTAATGATAGAATTTATTATGTATATTTTTAAAAGAAGTTTCACAATTTTGGTAGAAAAACCGATCACTGACAAAATCAATGACACGAAGAATGTACAATATAAGAATAACTCGCTACGGAAATCTATTTGCAGATGCTTTGCTTTGAAGGAGCCTTCCAGACATGGCGCAGGTATTGAGAAACGAGAGCATTTCAACGAACAGATCGCAACTGAATCCAACCTCGCCTTTTAAATAGAATTTATATTTTTCTGGAATCTAAAACATTAATTGCGTCAGGACATCACACGACCGCAGAACTGAAGAGTCTTTGAATCCGAGTGTTGTTGAAACAAAGATGCGTAATGAAGCCGTAAGGACATATGAACGGCACAAATCAAATCTAAGACAATCAGAAACCACAGGACTACGGTCCATGAAAGACATTTTCTCTCTTGTCAAAATCGAATAATGGTGGCAAAAGAGATGCCTGCTTCTATTCCTGGGCACCGTTTGAGGGTGTCATGAAGATACTGATGACGTCATGTTCATTGAGAAAGAAACTACGTTCACGTGATCAGGGAAGATCTGCGGACTGATCCGGAGCAGGAGGCTGCGTTCGAGCAACAGGAGTATTGAAGAGAGAAACTTCATAAGGCCTGAGAGTGCTGTGTTTTTACTAAGAACTTTGAAAGCATTGCATATGAACTGTTTTCAGCCCTAGTCTCATCATCTCAAATAGTCAAAATTATTTATTCGGAGGAACCACCTTTGCGTTTTCCTTTTCATCAAATTTCATTTTCTCACTCCGAGTATAGATACAAATAAATTAAATTATGCTCTTATATCTGATCATCTCACATAATATTTATTCCGAGATCATTCGGTCGCAGCACAATTTGTCCTAATATTTTATATTTTCCAGTCCACCTGTTGAATTAAAGATATTGTTTGAGCAGTAATTCTGATAAATCTTTTGAGAGTGAATTGTTAATAATATGTAACTTTTTCCTATAATTAACTTTATAATACAAATAATGGATACATGGTATGCATCTATCATAAAACAATGTTTCCACAGCTGCAAAAATTTGAAACTGACATAATCGTATTTAATATTAGTTCCTTACACCAATTATTAAAATAAAAAATCAGATGAATTTTTGCAAATTTTTCAAAAAAATTGGACCAAGGGAATGGTTAAAATGTTATTTACTTTTGTAAGATTTTAAAATCATTTTGAATATATATTATGTGTAATTAATTATTTTATTATTAACATTATAACTATTTTTATATGAAATAGTATAATAAAATCGATTTTCTGATATTATTTTATATTAAAAAGCAAATTAAGATGAACATTTTTATATATTTTAACAATGAGCATATTTTCCTAAGCAAATAAATTATGATTTTGAAATATTTTTAGCACAAAATACATTATTAAAAAATCATTGGCACAATTTCTAAAGAAACGCACCGCAAACTTCTAGAAATAATCTATTACAGAAGGTGGCTTATGCATTTTTGTAACAGTTTTTATTTTTTCCATGAATTAAAATGGTAATTTAAATATAAAATGCGTTTGGTACCCAATTGTACTAAAGTTTGATTATATTCTGGGGCATTAAAAACACTCTTTGCTTTAGAATGTCGCTGAAGCAATGGATCGAAGGCTGCATTTTTCGCGCTGTCCGAAGGAAGAAATGGAGAAATACTCTCATTCAACTGTGAAAATTATGGTTTTAATATATTCTACACGTACATAAAAGGAAACGTCAAAGTGTACATTTGACTGGGAAAAAAAGGCAAAAAATAATACCTAATGAAGGTTGTTACATTTCTTACTATAAATCTAAATTTGAGAATGTTTTAAAGGAAAATTTTTAAATATCGCTGTAGGGATTGTGAACAAAATTATAAAATCCGATTTGAAATTAACTAAAAATATTTAAAATTGGTTAAAAAAACACGATGTTCATATCATCACCTAAAGTGAAAACACGTGTTTTGGTGTGAGACTGTGCAGTATGAGAAATATTTTGCGGTTGAAAAATGGAAATTCGTGGTTACAATTGATGAAGCTTCTATGCATTTAACTTCAATAGAATAAGAGAAAACAGTCTTAACTATTTGGTTTAGAAAATTCAAAGAGTTTTTCTAAATGTTTTACTGGAATTTTTCTTAAAACTAAAATAAGGAAAGTATGAAAAAATGTAAAAATTAATTCGGAATGCTGTCAGAGGTATATTTTCAAAAAAGGAATTCCATTCCTTGATTCAAACAATTTTCGCTGTGTCAAAAGTTGCATCTAAGGCATATCTACTGCTCTTTCTTTTTGAAAAAAATGGAAGCCCTCAAATGCATCGCATCTGAGCTTCCACCTGTGGATTGCTGCGCATGATTCAGAAGCATCCCTACAGACTTCTTGTGAAACAATATCAGCCTGGATGCTTTAAGGAAAGGATTTTTTTTTTACCTAGGAAATCAGGATTGACAGTTCAAGAAAAAGGCTATCGAAATCTTATGTATATATATATATATATATATATATATATATATATATATATATATATATATATATATATATATACACGAGGTGTGGCTATTAAATAACGAGACTGACGCTGCGGCACCAAAAGTGCGCATGCGTAGTCCGCCATTGACTGTCAGCTGTTTAGTGTGAAGCTTTCTCTTCAAAATGGCCTAAGCCTCATTTGCGTAATTAACACGGTTTATCCATAACCTTCATTTCCGTTAACATTGTTATTTTATTTTGGCGAAAAAATGGTTAGTGTAATAATAGAGCAACGAATTGTTGTTAAATTTCACTTCAAACTTGGAAAAACCGGTACTGAAACTTATTATTTACTGAAAGAAGTGTACGGCAGTGAATGTTTATCCCGTGCACGAGTTTTTGAATGGTTCAAACGTTTTAAAGATGGCCGACAAGACGTTGAAGATGATTCGCGGCCAGATCGCCCTTCAACGTCAAAAACGGATGAAAATGTCGAAAAAGTTGCTAGTTTGATTCGGTCTGATCGTCGATTGAGTATTCGTGCAATAGCTGAAACTGTAAACATTGATAAAGAATGCGGACAGCAAATTTTACATGACAATTTGAACACGAAAAAAGTGTGCGCCAAAATGGTGCCACAAATTCTCACGTTTGAACAACAAGCAACTCGCAAAAATGTTTGTACTGACATTTTGGATGCCATTAAAAATGACCCAAATTTATTGGAAAAGGTAATAACATGGGATGAATCCGGTTTTTTTACGTATGATCCGGAAACAAAGCGTCAATCCATGCATTGGAAGACTCCAACTTCACCAAGAGACAAAAAAAGCAAGAATGAGCAAGTCAAAATTTAAAGCAATGATGATTGTTTTTTTCGATATTCATGGGATTGTGTACCTTCACTGGTTTCCTAAAGGTCAAACAATCAATCAACATTACTACCTTGAGGTACTTGGCAATCTGTTTGAAAGAATAAGAAAAAACGACCCGAAATGTGGAAGGAAAAAATAGGGCTTTTCCACCAAGACAATGCGCCAGCTCATTCCGCGTTATCTGTCAAGAGATTCCTGGCCTAACACAGCATCCCACTGTTAGAGCATCCACCTTACTCGCCAGACCTGGCACCATGTGACTTCTATCTGTTCCGTAAGGTGAAATCTGCTTTAAAAGGAACAAGATTTGAGTCCGTGGAAGCTGCTAAAGAGAAAGCGGCAAGAGTACTGAAGGAGTCGACAAAAGATGACTTCCAGCACTGTTTCCAACAATGGAAAATTCGCATGGAGCGTTGCAGGGATAGAGAAGGGGTGTACATTGAAGGCGGTTATAAATAATTATGTATAAAATAAGAATAAAACTTTTTACAACGACAGTCTCGTTATTTAATAGCCACACCTTGTATATATATATATATATATATATATATATATATATATATATATATATATATATATATATATATATATATATATATATATATATATCATTACAAAAATATGTCAACACCATCTCCATTCAATCATGGTCTATTCAATCAAGTGGCTTCAAGTAATAATACTTGATTTTTAATATTTGTGTAAACTAAGTAACATGGCTACTGATTTTTAGTGAATATTTGTTGAAGATTTGGAATATAATTAAATATAATTTTTAAAAGTGTTGCGTACATTTTTATTCACAACGGTTGTTTTCTTGCGTCTCAATTCACACAGGTGTTGACAAACTTTAGTCCTTGAATAACTATTTAAAAACCCATGATTTAAACAAATTAAATTAATTAAAAAGAGTTAACCGTGCGTTTACAAAAAAAAAAGGGAAAATAACAAAATCAATAGTTTTCAATATTTTATAATAGTAAATTGTTATTCATGTTATTTGAATTATTTAAATGTAGTAAATTTCTACTATTGACCGTCGACCGTTTGACAATTTCTAATTCAATTTAAAATGAGAAATACGAAGCAAATGACAGATATCACGCCATTCAGGCTCTTGAATTTCAGTGTGTACAAAAGTAAATCCATCGAAAATCCGTTACTGAGGAGTAATAATTACCTTGCAAAAGGAATTTTAATTTCGCCATTCCACCCTAACACTTGGTTTGAAGTGAAAACATTCAGCGGCGATGAAACGCGTTGCAAAAGTCGCCGAAGAAACGAGCCAAGTTCCCCGGAAAATCCATCCTCCGGCGGGACAAAGGGTGTCCTGACCGGAATTCCGATGGATACCTTTACGCTCTGCTTCCTTTCCGCAACATCCATTGTGAGAAAATCCGTAGAAAAAAAATAAATGATAGGCAGATAATCAGCTATTAGGTCAGAGAATAAATTAAGAGTTTTTATGATCGAAAAACATGCAATAAACAAAAGTCTTTTTCCCTTGATCTAGACCTGAATTTGGAGAAATTTTCTGGAGCGCGTATTGCAGGAAGTGCAGCACACATATATCAATAGGATAAAAACAAATTTTTTAAGTATACATAATATTTCGTAAGCTTATTTATTTATTTATTTATTGCACCTGAAATGTTTTGTACTTCCAGGAAAAGATTTACCTTCCCCTTCATTACAATCCTGAAATTTTGTAATTAGGATTATTACCAAAAATAGGACATGATTTATATTTTTTAACAAAAAAAGAAAATTACTCATGATGTTATTAATGATTAAAGAGGAGACACAAATATACCACACGGTTATTTTATATATTTTGCCTGTTATTTGCATTTTTATTTTTTAACCTGTTATTTTTTTCAATTATTGTTTTGGAATTCCCTTAAATGTATTTGTGTGACCACGTCTTTCAATAGTTCGGAAAAAATAAATAAATAAGCATCCATCGCATTCTTAATGCTTTACTACATAACGTCAAGAATTTTTAAAAAACATGTTTTAATCTTAAAAAAGCGAAATACTTTTTCTGTTTTACTCAAGGTAATTATATAAATATTTAAAATGTCATTTTATGACAACATTTCAATATATATATGTATATATATATATAATATATATATATATATATATATATATATATATATATATATATATATATATATATATATATATATATATACCTAACTAACACAACAGACACAAAAACTAACATTTATATATATATATATATATATATATATATATATATATATATATATATATATATATATATATATATATATATAGATATAGATATATAGATAGATAGATATATAGATATATAGATAGATAGATAGATAGATAGATAGATAGAAAAATGTTAGTTTTTGGAAGTGCACTGTTCGCAAGTGTAGATTTGAATATTAAGAAAAAATAAAATTCCCACATTTCAAGCGTTGACTGCGTCACTTACTAAATCCACACATTGGCTTGTGACAGCAGAGTGAAAGCATCCAGGTTCAATCTTGGCATATCTTTCAACGTACACCACTGAGGAACGAAAAATGGATGCTATGTCTATCCTATGCTACGTGTGCCGAGCAGTTATCTCGGCCAATTTCTTTTATGTGAATTTGGCTGGGAGAATTCTCCCCGAAGACAATCTGTATTGAAATCTTTTCCTGTGAACTATTGAATTCCTTCTTTCAAAATTAAAAATTCATTGTACCACAGATTTATATTTTGTATAAATGAATACTTAAATCAAAAATAATAATAAATTGAAAATTTGTGCTTAGAATTTTTAATGTGAAAAATTTAAGCAACGAAGCTTAAAGAATAACTTTATGCAAATTTTCATTTGTTTATCATTAAAAACTATTAACGAAGGAATTCACTGAAAAAGAATTTGTATTGATTACCTTTTATATATTCATTATTTTGCTTATGTTCAGAAATTCTTATATTTAAAAATAAATAAACGTACAAAATAAACAAAAATTAATGATACAGTTGAAATGATATTTGAGATAAATTATATTAATTGAATAAATATGCTTCGAAAATGTATATATTTTTATTCTTTTCACATTGGAAACACAATATTTACCTTATATATGTATGTGTATGTGTGTGGAAAGTATCAATCCGCAGCAATCCACTGGGTTCTGTCTGAACGCTAGAGGGCGTTCTTTGCAACTTATGTCATATAGTTTTTAGTTTCTCTTTTGTTTTTGCTCGCTATTGTAGGAGAATTATGTTTCTCCTACAATAGCGAGCAAAAACAAAAGTGATTTCGCTCGGGTCGATTTAATCGGCCAAAAGTATTTGTTATTTCTTTTATGTTATTAAATATTTGTTACATTTTCAATTGCGTATTCATTTAGAGTATTTACGCAGTGTCTTCGCCGGAACTTATTTAGGTTTTTGTTTTCTTTTTTTCTCGATATATATATATATATATATATATATATATATATATATATATATATATATATATATATATATATATATTATCGATCCCATTCTATTTATCAGATGACGAGTGAATTTCTTAGGCTGGGAAGGAAGAAGTTCTTATAAATTTACTAATATTTAAAGATTTATTTACAAATAGGATTATTTACAGTCATCTTTTAGTGAGCTCCTTCACACCATCTCTCTCTCTCACACACACAGTTACATATACATATCTCTTAATATGACATATTAAGCACTGCCATCTAGTGGCCACTCATTATTTTTTAAGTAATATTTCAGCCTTAATGTTAACTTTTCGGCAAGACTGACCAATTAATGTCCTGATTAATACAAATAATACTACAAGACATTAATAAACTAAAAATAATACATATTAAAATTTGAAAATATTACAAAATAAAATTAAACACACAGACATATACTTGCAAATCATAATAATTCTTTGGTAGACTTACTATTTTTAACCATCAAATTTAACAAAATTTTAGAAATTATACTAATTTTACATATTGTTATGAAACAAACAAACAAATAAATGACTCCAATTTTGAAACATACACATTTAATTAAAAAATGAACAAAATTTACAAGGAGCCATGTTCGCGACAATCTCTCTCGCCTGCTTCGCGTACAATGAGAGTCTCTCTGAAAATCAAAACAAAACAAACAAAAAAAAAACATAGGATCTTAAAATCGAAAGTGCCGATGGTGAGACATTACAGACTAAATTATTCCTTCCTTCCCCGGAGTTTTTTTTTTTTCTTTTTCTCATTCTAAGGAAATCAACCTGCAAATAAAAAAGAAAAAAACACACACAAACAACAAAGAGCAAAATTTAGTATTACAGATAGCCCTGATCAATCGGACTATGGCTGAAACGCAAAATTATATGGAATTATATAATATTAAATATAAAATAAAATTATAGCAAAATAGCACAAAATAATTATCTAACACAACAGAATTTTCAACCTTAACTAAACTTACAAATAGACACATTTTTACTATAAAAAACATTTTTTTTATGTACACATGTAACAACAATTGAAATTTGTATTAAAAAAAAAAACATTTTAATTGAATATCTGAGAAAAAAGAAAATAATTAAGTTTGGTTATTCAGCATTCTACTGAGACTATCGGCATTCTGATGTAATTTGCCCTTTCTGTGAACAATATCAAAATTTAGGCTTTGAAGTACCAAAGCCCACCTTAAAAGTCTGGGATTAGATCCTGTATGATGTTTTAACCAAACTAAAGGGTTATGATCAGTTTCGATAATAAATTTATACTGACCATCTAAATAATATTTTAATTTAGTAACAGCAAAAATTATTGCTGCACATTCCTTTTCTATAGTGCTATAATTTTTCTCAGATTTTGAAAATTTTTTACTCAGAAATAGGATAGGGTGTTCATTTTCATTTTGATCTCTCTGAGATAAAACTACACCTATTCCTAAGTTTGAGGCATCACATTGAATGATAAATTATTTTTGAAAGTCTGGACTGTAAAGTACAGGCTTCTTTATTAAAGTGTTCTTTAATTCTATGAATGCCTTTTCGCAGTTATTATTCCATATTACAGTTCCTTTCTTGGACTTCCCTTTTAACAGGTCGGATAAAGGCGCAGCAACTACCGAAAATTCTGGTATATACTTGCGATAGTACCCAACAAGACCTAGGAAAGCTCGTACTTCGGTTTTGCTTGAAGGACGTTCGAAATCGGTAATGGCTTTCACTTTAATATCACCTGATGTTCTTTGACCTTGTCCTACAAAGTGTCCCAAATATTTAACACGAAGTTGAGCAAATTTGCACTTAAGGGGTTTTACAGTCAATTTCGCAAATCGACTCTTCTCCAGAACACATTTAAGATGTTGGATGTGATCAGACCAGGTAAGTGAATATATGGCTATGTCATCTAAATAAGGCACAGCAAAATGTTCGCAATTTTTTAATAAATCAGCCATTAACTTACTGAAATAGTAAGGAGCATTCTTCAAACCGAATGCCATTCTCAAAGGTTTATAAACTCCAAATGTCGTCGTAAATGCAGCATATCTTTGAGCCTTAGGACTCAAAGGTATCTGCCAATAACCTCGTGTTAAGTCTAATAAAGATATGAACTTCGCTTTCGAAACGGATTCAACACGCTCTTCAATATTTGGTAATGGATAATATTGCGTTCTGGTAACCTCATTTAACCTGCGATAATCAATGCACGGACGAGGTTCTTTTCCAGGAGCTTCAACTAATATTAAAGGTGATGTGTAATCGGATTCACCTGGTTCCACCACCTTCAATTTCAACATCTTGTCTACTTCCGATTTCAGAATTTCTGTCTGTCGTGGGGACATTCGATATGGTTTAGCTATAATAGATTTATTAGATTCTAACTCGATGTCCAGTTCAGCCAGTTCTGTACAACCCGGTTCATTTGAAAAAATATCAATAAATTGAATCAAAAGTCTACTCAATTGTTTCTTCTGATCGTCCTCTAACTTTTCATTAAAACAGCTTTCAGGAAAAGTCTCTAAAAGGGTAGATGAATTAATTTCAAAACTTGGGATATCTTCTTTCTCAGAATCAATATCTTCATTATCAGAATTAGAGGTAAAAATTAAATTAACATCTTCTGGACGCTGAAAATAAGGTTTTAACATATTTACATGGTATACATGTAATTTTTCCTTATCGGGAAATTGTATTACGTAATTTGTGTCCGATAGTCGTTTTACTACTTTTCCTGGACCTATCCAATGAACAGAAAATTTGTTTGATCTAGAATGTGCAACAACTAACACAAGATCATTTTCTTTAAATTCTCTCTTCGTAGCCTTACGGTC
Source organism: Latrodectus hesperus (assembly GCA_037975125.1). Classification (NCBI taxonomy): domain Eukaryota; kingdom Metazoa; phylum Arthropoda; class Arachnida; order Araneae; family Theridiidae; genus Latrodectus; species Latrodectus hesperus. Next base: position 12,514 of record JAJQOW010002128.1, on the reverse strand, counting down.
ATACCAAAGTTTTTGTTTTTCTTTAGCCTCTGTCATATTTTGCACAGCTAATTCTTGGCATCTTTTCATTCTATTTAAAAGATTAAAAACGTAAGCAATCACACTATCTTCTTCGATGGTTTTACTAGTTAGATTTTCATATAATAGTATTACGGGTGTTCTTAAGTTCCGACCATGGACTAATTCTGCAGGAGAATATCCAGTGCTATCATGAATGCAAGTTCTAAGAGCAAAAAGTGCCTGAGGTAAAATCTTCTCCCAATCTGTACCTTTTTCTAAGCAAAGGACTTTCAGTATTCTCTTTAAAGTTCTATGCAATCTCTCAACAGGATTGCTTTGGGGATGCTGAACGGAACTATGCACAACTTTAATACCAAATTTTTCTAAAAATTCTGATGTCAGGACACTCATGAAAGATGTTCCTTGATCACTTTGCAACTCCCTAGGAAAACCCATGCGGCTAAATATCTGAAGAAAAGCATCAATCACAGTAGTAGAACGTATATCTGGTACTGGGATGGCATCTGGATACTTGGATGACATGCAAATGGCTGTTATAATATACCGGTTACCACAGGAAATTATAGGTAAAGGACCACATGCATCAACGTTAATTCTTGTAAATATTTCCGGAATTACTGGAACCAGTTTCAAAGGAGCCCTTTTCTTATCTTGAAGTTTTCCTACTCGTTGACATTTGTCACAAGATTTAACAAAATTTTCAATTTCTTTAAAGCAGTTAGGCCAGTAGAAAGTTTTGCACAGCATATCTTTTGTTTTAGTTATGCCTAAATGAGCTGCAGTTATCTCATGGCAGATCACTTTTAGTTGGTTGCGAAACTTCTTGGGGACAACTAATAATCTTCTAACAGTTCCATCATTGTCCATTTTATTATAAAACAACAATTGATTTATTATAATATATTTATTGTCTTTTGAAGATTGTCGTTTAGCTTGCTGAAAAAGAGGTTTCAAATCTTCGCACACCTTTTGTTCCCGAGCAAATTCTTCTGGAGATGTTTTTATCAAATCCATCCCTTCAACTTCGATTTCTGATGGTGACAAAATTGTATTTTGCTCTAATTCTTCATTTTGTTTAGTTTGGAAGCAAGACCTAGAAGATTCTATTTCAGAATCAATAATCTCTTTATTCGTGCTATTTTCCTTCCGTCTTCTTTGAGCTCGAGTTTCTATAGCATTTATCATATGTATTTTCACTTCCTCATGCTTTTTAATTTCCTCAAATAAAGCGGCTGTTTTGTTTCCCAGTAAATATCTTCCTTGATCCAAAGAATCTCGAAGAACTGCTGCCTTTGTCAAAATGTGACCTAATTCACAATTTATTTCAACCTCGGCAATAGGTAAGCATACTAAAGTTTCATCAAGAGGTGTTCTTAGCCAAACCTTTTCCTTCGTGAACATATCAGGTTTCACGTATTTTCCACAAATCAAATCAAGAGTTGCTCCAGTGTCTCTTAAGATTGGCATTTGAATTCCATTAACAGTGCCGATACTAGTGTAAGGAGCCATCAACTCATTAAATGTACTTCTAGCAATTTCGTTGGATGCTACCGATTCTAAGTTCTTTTTTTATTTTGTCACACTGAGGCCGCAAATGACTATAAGAACCACATTCATAACATCGGAGTTGTTTTCTTCTTTCGAATTCCTTTTCATGTGAATAATTAGAATTTTTATTCTCGACTCTTTTAGGAACATGAGATTTATGATTCCGAACTACTTCATTAAACTTAAAGGCACGGTTTTCATTTTGTTGACGAAAACCAAAATTATTTCGAGGGAGTTTTGTAAAATCTTTCGTCTTAAAACTATCTCTTAAACTTTCATATTCATCTATTTTCTCTGCCAGATCATACGGCGAATTTATTTTAAGCCATTCCGCCAAAAAATGTTCCTTAATTTCAATTGGCACACGACGTTTCAATTGATCTGTTACCATTAGTTCCTTAAGCTGTTCAAATGTCGTTATTTCTAATTCCGTAAGCCATTCCGTAAAGTAACTATTCAATTCTTGTGCATAATTTCTCCATGATTTGTCTGACGTTTTCTGGTGTCTAAGAAACAATTGTCTTAATTTTTCGCTATTTAACTTGAATCGTTTAAGAATAATTTCCTTCACGTAATCGTAATCATCAGCCCTTTCTGGAGGTTCTCTAGCTAACATGTTAGATATCTCTGAAGGTAAAGCACTTACAAGATAAACTACCCATTCGTTTTTTGGAATATGAGCCATTTCTGCTCTACGCTCAAAATTTATTAAGTATAAACTCATCTCATCTTTCCTTTCATCGAATTTTGGCGTTATTTGCATTAATTGAATTTTTTGAGCATGTTCAGTCCTATTTGTAACTGATTCTGTGTTCGAAATTGCAGCATTTGAAGAGATTTCTAGACGTTTCATTTCTAAAATATGTTCTCTTTCTTCACGCCTAATTCTTTCTTCTTTTTCTATTTCTTCTCGCCTAATTCTTTCCTCTTTTTCTAATTCTTCTCGCCTAATTCTTTCCTCTTTTTCTAGTATTTCTCGCCTAACTCTTTCCTCTTTTTCTTCCTGTTCCTTTTTAACTCTTTCCTCGATTACCCTATCTAATATACATTTTACTTCTTCCTCGTTAAAGTTTTTACTAGTTAAAATTAATTTTTTAATATCTGGGATTTTAAAAGAATCTGGAACCATTTCCCCTAACTCTTCAGCTACTTCTACTAAATCTCCCTTTTTCCCCCGTGCTAAAAAAGCCATTTTATTTATTAACGCTTTATCTCAGAAGAGATGCAATAATGAGAGGAAAAACAGACTACACCCACCTATATACAAAATTTCGTAAATAACTATTGAAATTATTTAACACATTCTACTAATATAAAACATATCCATAACATTTAAAAATTTAAACGAAAACAAACTATATTGTAATACAACAAATAGTGTATAAACAGCAAATCATATATTTTGAAAAGAAGAACAAGTTTAATATTAAATCTTCTACTCTCGATTTCAAGTTTTTTTATCACCAAGCTAATACTTGATACTCAGATAAATTGAATTATTAATCAAAAATGTATAAATTTTATAAAATCAGATTTTTATACAAATACTACTATATTAAATCAGAAAATGAAATTATACATATTTTTGAATCCTTATTTAATTCAAAATATAAAACACTACAATTCTTAACAACAATATAAATTAAAAGCTTTAACTAATCTAAACCAGAAATCAGCTTTCGATTTTAAATCAATAAACTTAGTTAGTTAATCATACACGACATGAAAATGATAATAACGTACGATATTTTAAACAGTAAGAAAATATCTTTTCAAATCTTTATCAATGAAAATAAACATATGCGTTTTTAAATACCAAATGAATCAGTTTGATACTTTACAAACAAAAATCAAAAACATATAAATAAATCTCACATTACTTTAAATTCAAATCTATTTGTAATCATGTACTTTCGTTTTCACATAACGAAATCAAAACCTTTCTAAAGTATGTTACTTTCATAAAATCTACTTTCAGTGAAACATTCAAAAAATTATAAATATAAGTGTACTTTCGATTTTACACATTAATCTATAACAACATAGTTATTTTAACATATTCCTACGTGAATTGAAATACATCAACCACATAAAAATTAAGAAATGCAAATTTATAATAAGATACACTTTTCTTATAAAAAAATATTACACTGTAAATTCGAATACACGAAATACAGAAATTAGCTTTTGTAATATGGAATACACCATTTACTAACTTATAAACAAAATTAATTGATATAGCATGAACACTGTAAATTCGAATACACGAAATACAGAAATTAGCTTTGTAATATGGAATACACCATTTACAAACTTATAAACAAAGTTAATTGATATAACATGAAAACCACGTAAATAAGATTGAAACTAAATATTCTATCAATTTATATAACATTCCAAACTATTTATTTTCAATAGTAGCCAGAGAAAGATTGATCAAAATGGCCTACCTGTATTCCAACATTGCGGCACGTAATCCAATATAGTGCACATAATTAATTTCCATAGTGGATGCTAATGCAAAGCATTAAAAAAGCATCAAACCGCTGCCACCAAAAACATAAGTTTGTTATGAAACAAACAAACAAATAAATGACTCCAATTTTGAAACATACACATTTAATTAAAAAATGAACAAAATTTACAAGGAGCCATGTATGGGTTCGCGACAATCTCTCTCGCCTGCTTCGCGTACAATGAGAGTCTCTCTGAAAATCAAAACAAAACAAACAAAAAAAAAACATAGGATCTTAAAATCGAAAGTGCCGATGGTGAGACATTACAATATGCTAACCTACTTATAAAAGAAAAGGAATAATTAATACATAATAAAAATTATACACTATATTCAATAGAAAATGCTGTAAAAAAGTTCAAATTTTTTTAAGGTACAATTTAGTATGAAAAACGTTTAATTAAATTAAAGTTCATTAAGTTCAAAGTTCAACTTCAGTATCACTGGAATCACTTGTGTTTGCGCAAATTCTCCTGGGTTTTAGTTGAGTTGCATGGGCGGTGGTTGTGTCCCTTTTCCATTTCTTGTAACTCTGTAAGTGTCACCTGGTAAAACTTGAGTAATTATCAATGGCCCCTTATATTTTGGCTGAGTTTTCCAAGGTTGACCTGTTGCTTGAGGTGTTTTCCTCATGAGCACTATTTTACCTTTTACGTAGTTGATTGTTTTACATCTTCTTTTTTTTTTGTCAAAATATGATTTCATCTTTTTCTGCTTGAAAACATATCCTTCGATCATTTTCTTTTCAGATTCGGACCTGTCCTCTTCCTTCTTCTTGAACATCACTATTAATTTACTTAGTTCAATGTCTGAATTTTCCATTATTAAAACTTGTTCTTCTGTACTCAAGGTAACACAAACTTCAAATTTTCTCTCAATAATACTGTGCAAAGTATCTTCTGGCTCTTCAATAGCTTCTCTGCTTAGTGCATCTACGTGTTTCATTCGTTCACCTGATCTATGCTGGATCTCAAAATCGTATTCTTGCATGAGGTGAAACCATCTTGCCATCTGAGGATTTGATGACTTTTTAGCGTTTAGATACACGAGTACTTGACAGTCTGTAACGATTGTGAACTTTATTCCTATCAGAAACTACCTTAACCTTTTTAATGTCCACACAATTGACATCAACTCTAATTTACTCGAGTGGTACTTTTATTCAGTTTTCGTTATTTTCTTGCTAACGCTATAAACCATTCTCCAATTCCTTTTATTATCTCTTTGAAACAATATTCCAGCCAATCCAATTGAACTTGCGGCACAATATACCCCAGTTTTACTTTGAGGATCATAATGAGCTAGAATCGGTATTTTAATAAGATTACTTTTAAGTTCCTCGAAAGCCTCACTTTGCTTTTTTCCCAAACAAACCTTGCATCTTTTTTTGTAAGTTCAGACAATGGTGCTGCCTTGAGAGAATACTTAGGAACAAATCTTCTAAAGAAACGAGTAAATCCTAAAAATCTTTGGATGTCGTAAGTATTTTTGGAACAGTAAATTATTCAAAAGCTGCTACTTAACGTGACCCAGGCTTCAAACCATCCCTACTAAGTATGAAACCAAGAAATTCAGTCTCTCACTTTTCAAATTCACATTTTGATAGTTTTAAAGTTTAATTGGCTTTTCTTAAGCATTTAAATACCTCAGTAAGGTTCTGTATCATTTCGGTCCATGTTCTAGATGGAAACAATGTATCGTCTAAGTAACACAGTAATTTTTTGTTGAGCAGTGAGCCCAAAACAAGATTCATGAGTCTTTGGTAATCTGCTGGAGCATTCGCCAATCCAAAGATCATTCGCTCAAATTGACCTGTATCGTCTGGAGTTATGAAACAGTTTTCAATTTGGCTTCTTCAGTCAATGTTAACTGTAAATAACCATTAACTAAATCCAAAGTAGTATAAAATTGGCTTCCTCCTAGACATTCTAAAATGTCATCAGTTTTGGGTAATGGAAATTTATCCTTGATCGTCTAAGAGCTTAATTTTCGGTAATCTATAAGCAATCTCTGTTCCCCTGTTTTTTCTTAACTAATACAGGACTAGAATAAGGAGATCTTGTATCTGAAACTATTCCATACCTCTTCCATTCGGATACAATTTCTTTTATGTGCTTCCGTTCTTCGGAATTGGTTTTGTACGGTTTTTGAAAAATTGGCTTACTGCCATCAACTTCCATTATGTCCATTTTGCATAAATTCGTGCAGCTTAACTCGCTTCTATTTAAAGCAAAGCAGTCTCGATATTTATTTAATAAATTCAAAAGTTCCAATTTTTTATCACTTTCTAAGGATTTGTCGAAATTAATATCTTTCATTAAAATAGGAGACTTCTCTTTGTTAAGTGAGACTTTTCTTTGTTAATTGTTATAACTTCAACTTTTTCATTATCACTTTTAACTTTATTAGATAGGGTTAAGCTTCCTTCACTTACTTCCATTCCCCTACCTAAGCATTGACTTTTCCTAATTTTTAAGTTAAATTCTTCTTTATTTATTACTGGTACAACTGTTTCACCGTTAACTACTTCCAGAATAGAATCGAAATGCTGTCCTATATTTTTTAATAAAATTGCTCCATTAACTACTGAATGTTCGGTTTCTTCAATTTAATTTAATTGTGTTTTCCTTTATATCTACTTGAATTTCTGAAAAAACATCATCATTTGAGTATCCAAATTTTAGATTACTCCCAATACACGTTAAAGCAATGTATGGTAAATCTAACCATGTTCTACCCGAAATTAAATCACACGGTTGGGAATTATTTTTGACAGTTAATAAATTTATAAATTTTCCAACTACATCATCTACACGAATATTTACTTCAGCTTTTCCTAGATACTTAGTTACTGTGTTATTTTGATTTCCAAAAACCAAAAATTTACTGCTATCTGGGTTCATATTCTGATTCATTTTTATCATAATACTTTCTTTTAAGAGGCAACCGCTACTTCCTCTATCAACTAATGCAATCACTTTATTTCCATAAATATAAGCATCTTTTAAGTAATTCGTAGGCGCCAACGACGCACTTGAATCCGAATTGTTTTCACTGACAGATAAATTATTCGTCTCGCGCTTTTGATCGGTTTCAAATTGACACATTCGTGGGAATGACCTTGCTTTTTTACATTTCTTACAGTCAGGAAAAGTGTTCGGGCATTCACGAAATATGTATGACCATAATTAAAACATTTAAATTTTCATTTCGAATATTTGAACTGACTAACTTTTTTCGATTAACACCTTTACTTTCACTAAATGGAAATGGATTTCTTTTCTACCAGTGAAATTTACCATTACGAGAATTATAATTCAATGAGTTTCTTAATTTAAAACTGTTAATAGATCGAACATTATCATAATTATCCAATTTATCGGCTAACTGGTCTGTAGAATCAATTTTAGGCCATTCGTCCGCGAAATGTTCCCGAGTTGTTGAATTTACTTGTTTCTTCAATTTTTCAGTAATAATTAAATTTTTTAAACTATTAAAATCTGAAATCTCGAGTCCTGTTATCCATTCCTCAAAATAATTTTGTAATTCGAATGAATAATCCTTCCATGTACTTTCTGGATTTTTAACATGATTTAAAAATTTAAATCTAATCTTATCAGCACTTAATTTATATCTTTTAAGCAATAATGATTTGCATTATCAAAATAGTTTTGTAATACTTATAATTATTTGCATTATCTTCATTTTCATGCGCTATTAGTTGCGTCATTTCATATGGGAGCAGTCCCAATAATTGTGAAATCCAATACTCTTCCAATACGACGTACCTGCCGTTCAAATAAAACTAAATAAAAATTTATATCCCTATCTTTGATTTCATATTCGTGCATTACCTTTCGAAAATCTATGTTTGCGTTTTTACTTTCATCATTGCTACTTAAATCTGAAATATTTACATTTTGAACTCCATTTTCGATACGTAAGCCTTCAAGCTTATGCTCACGGTGAGCCAACGTTTTGGCGGCTTGCAATTCGACCCTGCTTTAAACTCTTCACCATACGTCTCTGGTTCCGTTATAATAGTTTTACATCAATTACTCCAGGAACCGAGAGACCTGATTCTGTTGCCAATTCCATTAAGTATACTTTTTAGCCCCCCCCTCCAAAGGCCATTCTTTACAATTTATAATACCTAATTACTTTATACATAAAAATACTTTATCAATTACGAAATCATTACTAATACGTTACTTAATACGTTAATATACATTTCAAAACGAAACAAATAATATTCGCCTACCTGAATTCCAAAAGCGTCGCGAGTTACACCCCACTTCTGATTTGTTATACATTCCATTTTATTTGTCAGGTGACAAGTGAGTAGCTTAGGCGGGGAAGGCAGAAGTCCTTATAAATATACTAATACTTAAAGTCTTATTAATAATGCCTTATTATTTGTTAGTACAGAGCCGGAAATAAATTAGTGGAAAAATTAAAAGATGCCTTAATCGATGAATTTTCTGTTCAAATAAATTCAGCTCATCTTCACGAATTACTGAGTAAAAGGAAAATGAATGATTCAGAATCCGTTCAGGAATATTTTTTTAAAAATGAAAGGACTTTGTCACTGAGGAAAAATTGATGACGCCGCGTTAATGCATTATGTGATTAAAGGACTTAATGATAAACATGTAAATAAAATTATTTTATACGGATGCTAAAACTTGACAGAATTTAAAAATAAACTTAAAGTGTATGAAGTAATGAAAAGTGATTCAGCAAAGAGTAAATATGCTTTCGATAAAATGGAAACAAAACATGATGCAAATTTTGGATCTTATTATTTTGACAAAAATAAATCAAAATATGATAGTAATGATAAATATAACTCAAAGTATGAATCTAATGATTAAATTTAATTCTAAGCATGAAAATATGAATAAGAATAAAGTAAAATTTGATGGTAATTTTGATTTAAGAAATAGAGTGTGTTATAATTTTGAGTGGTTCACGTTCACATATATCTAAGTATTGTATTCATAAAGGTATGGGTTTAAAATGTTTTTCATGTCAATCCTTTGGGCATAAAGCTTCCGAATGTCCGAAATCAAAAGAAACAAGTTTTTTCGAGGATCAACCGAAAATAAATGCGATCAGTTCCCTTCCACACTAACAAGAACGAAGCAGATAATTTCTTAATTAATTTTGTAAATCTTAACGATGAATCAGAAATTGATTTTAGCCACATTAAGGATAGGTCATTGTGTTCTGAAATACAATGTTGATGTTAAGATGACAATTAATTTAACTGACGAAATCCCTATTTGTTCTTCCCCCCGACGACTACCACCTTTTGAGAAAAAAATAGTTGAAGCTCAAATTGAAGAATGGTTAGCCAAGGGAATAATTCGTAATAGTTTTTCCGATTTCTCTTCACCCCTGTAGCATTGTTTAAGAAAAAAGATAATTCTCACAGACTTTGCATTGATTACTGACGGCTTACTAAGAAAACGGTTCGTGAACATTTCCCTTTGCCAGTTATTGATGACGTGATAGATAAATTACATTCTTCTGTAGTGTTCACAACTTTGGATTTAAGAAATGGCTTCTTCCATGTTGACGTTGAAGAAAATTCCCAAAAATACACTTCATTCGTTACACACGATGGTCAGTATGAGTTTTTGAAGTGTCCATTTCGATTAAATAATTCTCCGAGTACTTTTCAGAAATACATCAATAATGTGTTTAGAGAATTATTAAAAGAAGATGTTGTAGTGATTTATATGGATGACTTAATTATTGCTGCCGAAAACGAAACCGAAGATGTTAAAAAACTTAAATTTGTCCTGCAAACTGCGTCGGAGTATGGACTTGAATTGAACTTAAAGAAATGTAATTTTTGGAAACGTGAACTAGAATTTTTGGGTTATAAAATGATAAATGGTAAATTACACCCGTCAACAAATAAAACGACAGCTGTAATTAATTTTCCAAAACCAAAAAGTGCAAAAGACGTTCAGAACATTTTAGGATTGACTGGTTACCTTAGAAAGTTTATTAAGAATTATTTTATTATTGCTAAACCTTTAAGTGATTTATTGAATAAAGAGTCTAAATTTAAATTTGGTGAAAATTATAGAAATTCCTTTAACCAATTGAAATATATTTTATCCAAGGAACCCGTTCTTACAATTTTTAACCCTCAACGAGAAACCGAAATTCATTGTGATTGATGGTTCACTCTTATTCAAAAGTCTTTAGTAGATAATCAGTTCCACCCTGTTTATTACATGAGTAAGAAAATAACAGAAACTGAGCGAAAATATGCAATTTATGAATTAGAAATTATGACCGTTACAGAAGCTAAAAAACAAATTTTAAAAGTTCAAAAGGAAAATCGCAAAACCTATGATTTAAGAAGAAAACAAGCAAGAAAATTAAAATTAAATGATATTGTTGCTATTAAGCGTATACAACAAGGTCCAAGTCTCAAGTTAAAACCCAAGTATTAGACTCCTACAAAATAATAAAATTTAAAAGCAATGACACCTACGTTGTTCAAAAAATTGGTTTTACCGAAGGTCCCCTGATTACTAGTACTTTTGCTGAGTACATAAAGCCTTGTAACTTAACTTAAAATGTGCCATGTAGCTTAAAATGTGCTGAAGGAAGAAAAGAAGACACCGATGACGACCAACTCCTGCTTTGGACTTTTTTACCCACAAAATTGCTATTTTTTAAGACTAAAACTTTTCATATCAGACTGTTACTGTTTCAATTTTCTTAAAAAAAGAATAATAACTTAAATGTGTTCAAGAGGTTTCCTTTTGAAGATGGCCAATGACGAGAGTGAAGATGCAGCTACCGGTTCTCTAACCAGATGAAGATGAAGGAGTCCTCCATGACGGAATCTCAGATTCGAGGAACAAGGACGATGATTTGGATGAGAATTGAAAAGAAGAATTAGGCGAGAATTGACAACACTGTTTACAAATTTCTTCTTGAACATGTTACTGCTCCTATTCATTTTTTATTTCAGGAAGTTCCTATTCTAGACGAGTTTATATATATATATATATATATATATATATATATATATATATATATATATATATATATATATATATATATATATATATATATATATATATATTGCAAAAAGTCTAATTAAATATTTTTTAGATTTTCAATTACAATTTCATGGAATTTGATATTTTGGAATAAATTCTAACAAAAATTTTCAATGTATTTAATTACAAATCATTTAAATTTACAAAAAAAAAAAAAAAAGAAAAACTTAAAAATTCTAAGAACGTATTTATTTTTAACAGCTTTTCATATTCTTAAGTAGATTTAACCAGAAAATTTTATTGTATTTATTTATTAACTCAGAACTTTTTAATTCTTCATAAGTTCTTAATATTTTTATGTAAATATAACATGGGAATCCAATAAATTATATTTCCAAGCAATTATTTTAGGATGCTTGGAAAAAAGGAAATTTGTAAAAAGCAGGAAATAACTATTCATCACCACAACCAAATGCAGCTACTTTCTTAATAATTACTAAAAAGTAATGATAATAGAAAATAGATTTAATGGTACAAATTTGGAACAAGGTATCCTTTTGTTAAATTTTTTTATTTTGTAAACTTTTAATACAAATCACTGAAGCATGTTCTTTTTAAAGAAAATTAGCCATTAATCATTTCTTGTATGGGCAGCAACCGACGATTTCTGTTTTTCTTTGCTGTTAAATATTTTTTTTATTTCGCATGAGGAAAATAAATTCCAAATGCCTCATTTCAACAGAATTGGTTCTCCCTTTTATTGCAGGCCAGGGACTTTGACCCTGCGGGAAAGTGAAATAGTAAAATAAAATATAAATAATTGTGGACAACTACTGACACGGTTTTCTGGAGACCGCTGGCGACGTCACGGGCTGATGCACCTGGCAGCGTCTGCGCGACACACTGCACTGAAGATACTCTGAGACTAATTCGGATTGAGTTGGGTGTATTTCTATTATGTAGTTGAGCGGAAATTATTATAGTTACAATAGCAGTCTTTTGTGACAGAGGTCGTCTTTACAGATTGGTAAGAAAGTAGGCTAAGTTCATAACGATGACACTGTATTGTAAGACGGCTTTCTTTGAGAATGGCTTAAGGTTGAGAAATCTTTTCGTAACTTCCTTTGGGTATCAGGTTAATTTTCATAAAGCAGCCACATCGTATAATGAACTCATGTAAAAATATATTTGAAAAAAGAAAAAAATTACTAAAAATTAATTAATTTGTTCGTACAAATATTTATTCCACTATAAAGAGCAAAATTATAATTCTTTTTAGAGTAGCATCAACATTTCGTAACTTTTAATAAAAAAAAATTGCAACGGCTCTCTTTAAATCTAAAGCAAATCTCACCAGTTATTCCTATTTTTTTAACCATAAAATGGTTGTTTCTTTCGT
>JAJQOW010002127.1:0-24040 GCA_037975125.1 Latrodectus hesperus | reverse complement strand
TTTATTTTTTTCTTTGTAAATATGCTCAATGTATATTTTCCTTAATGTATACAAAAGTCTTTAGCCAAGAAGATGAAGCAATATATGAAGGTAACTCGTACAACAGCTTTTAGCTGAAACTTTTATACAAACGTGAGCTGATGAATTAGAGAACTTTGCGATTGTCATTTAAATGCTTGTAAGGGATGAACTATGCAAAATATTTTTTATGACATAGATGTTAATATGTCGCTAGATGTTAATGTAAATAAGATTTTAAGACTGCATTTCTGACGATGAAGGAAATAAAATGGTAAAGATAATATTTTTGATGACTAGAAAATGGACTTATTGTTGGCACCCATTTAGCTGGGCCCTTGATTTTGAAGTCAGCAAATCTGGCCGGGTTTCCAAACGTTTGAATCAGAATCCATGATACTTCTATAGAAAACAATTGCTGTTGCAGAACTGTTTTCCAGGGGCGTGATCGGCAGGACAGAAAATCTACCATGCTTCAAACAACAAAATCTTCAATTAAAGCAGAGAACAGAAATGCATAATCGTGTTCCTGTAAGGAAACTTACTCATTTCCGTCCAAAATATAAAAATTCGCTTGCAAATGTGTCTAGACGTTGAGGCTTGTAAATTAGTTAATAGGGCATCGTTCTCATTACCTTAAGGTTGCAAATTCAAATTCTGGCTTAACAGAGATCCTTCATGCACACTGAAAGCAACCGGGGTACGTTCAGTAGGCTGTGGTCACAATGTCCTTGGCAACAGCATTCAACGTGAAATTTCGTGTTGACTCAATGGCTACTGGAGTGGACTAGCAAGAGGTGGTTATTATGTAAATATGCTGATGTCACTCGCTTGGCGTATTTTCTTTTTAATGTAACTAATTAATAGTCATTTAACATCGCAGTGTTTACTAATTAATGTTTAGTACATATTTTAAAGGCAAACTCTTGTGTGATACTTTTGAACGAGAGGAGAGAAACACCACCGCACGTTGGCACTACAGTGTCTGCGTGTACGAGTGCCAACCGTGTAGGTAGGAAATGTTTTAGTTCATGAATTGGCATTGTCAAATCGCGACCACCAAACCCAAGCACAGAGACTTTCCACATTGCTATAGACAAAGAGCGGACTGCGGATCTCCCTGTAACAGCAGTGCAGCTGCTTGTCAGCTCGGGGTGGGTGCTAGAGGTTTTCTGGATTTCTCTCCAGCTGCACGTAAATACAGCCACTTTCCCACAAAGTCCCTTTCAGGGCACGTGATCGCAGCTCGCACATGTTAAAGTGACACCCTGTGAGGGTCTCACTTCGCGTTCGAGCATAGTCATGTGATTTTTATGTTTAAATAAACATGGGAAGGGAGAAATACGCGTTGGGATGGAGTGTTTCGTCTAGTCTTCTGGTATCGAACCCACCATATTTTGGAAGATTGGTCATATCGGCTGAGTGGCTCAGTAACGCACGTGGTCTGGAAAGCGGCTACTGGAATGTTTGTGTTTTCCCGGTCCGACAAGGAGGACCCAGAATCTCCAGACAAGGAGTGTGATGGATACGCAGTGGACATCAAACAGTCTTACGCGAGCTGGATGTCTGCCTGCGCCGTCGAAATTCTTGTATCTTGTAATGCTGTATTGAAGTTTGAAGTAATTATTGGCAAATATATACTGGGTGGCGCGCGGTAAATTGCTTTTTTAGAATTCACACTATGGCGGCTTTGTTGGTCGAAGAGAGTGGAGAGTAGGCGTGGTTTATAGTGACCGACGGGAGGTTCGTCTGTTCAATTTTTATAATGTAGTGGTTACGTGAGGAGCGTTCATTTTGTGTTGGAAGTCCATGTTACGAATTCGCAGTCGATCATTGCAATGCAGTGTGTTTTTCATGTGAATTGCAGTGCCATTTGCGGACGTATTCCTGGGCGGCAATAAATTGTAAATTGGGTAAAATGCATTTAGAACAACAGGGAATGTCTCATCTATACGAAGAGAATCTGAGAGGCGTTACAACACCACAAAATGTCGAACGAGTTAGAACAGCAGCATCTCCGAAATAAGCACTTGCTCTTGGCAATTCAAAACGTTCTCTCCCCCGCATTCTTCATAATTAACTGAATTTTCACCCATATAAAAGGCTCGTAGTCCAGCAATGGCTTTCGGGATTATGCAACACGAAGAACATCTTATGATGGCATGCTTGCAACCATACTCCTTGACGCAAATGTATTTTTTTCTGATGAGGCTCATTTTCACTTCAATGGACGTGTAAACAAACAGAATATGCGGTACTGCAGCGGAATGAACCCCAGGGAAATTCACCAGAGACTCCTGCACTCTGTCATACCATTAATAAGCATTATTGGCCCTTATTTTTTCCGGGGAAATCGTCGAGACGTAACTGTGAATTCGTATCGTTACTTAACTATGCGGCGAGAGTTTTTCCTGCTGGCATTTGAGGCAATGGAATTACAGAATACCGAGTTTCAACAAGATGGATCCATTGCACCCAAAGCGAGCATTACCACGAATTTTTAGAAGCTAATGTTTCCTGAAAGACTAATGTCTCGGATAGGGTATCGCATTTGGCCTTCACGCTAACCAGAGTTAGAATTCTGCGATTCTTTTTCTTTGTGGTTACCTGAAATCGAATGTGTGTCGCGATTGTCCCAACACCTTAAAAGACTACAGAGCAAATTGAGTCTGAAATTTCAAGAATACCAGAAGATATGCTCAAAAGAGTTTATGAGAATTTCAGAAAATGATTGTAGCAGTGTGTGGATTGTGAAAATAGACATATGCCAAATATCCTGTTTAAAACCATGTATTTCGAAACTTACATTATTGTCCAATATGAAAAAAATAAATACATAATTTTTTGAAGTGTTCATTATTTTTTTTTCATTCCCAAATGAGCAAATTACTGTGCTCCACCCTGTACAATAGCAAACGGTAATGAAGTGGACGTGAGTTTTTGTGCCGGCCTTTGTAGTACAGCATAATTTGCAATTTGAATGCATCCTTCATCCAAGAATTGATATAATGAAAGCGAGATGAATTCTTATTTCCTTCTGATATCAGAGCAATTTTGGAAAGTATAAATGTTAGGTGATGAAATACACGTGTCACCAAATGATTATGTACTTTCATTTTGTTTTCTTTTCCGTAACCAATTCTAATTTGGATATAGCCTTCTACGTGAAGGCAACAATTTACATCTTTTTTAATTTCTTTTTATTTTTACATGTGAGCTGTATGAACTGTTGTTGGTTCGAAAGGTACCATGTTGGATATTACTTACTGATAACTTGTACAAATCAGAATTTAACTTCCCAGTATCAGACACGGTTTGAATGATGAAAAATTATTTTCTCTTGCGTGTGTCAGCAAATCAATCTAGTTTTTCTTAATGAAGTGCATCATTTTGTGTGTGTGTAATTGCTCTTTTTCTACTATATTGTCTTTGCATATATGTTATAAATTGCTTATGATATTTTTTTAAGTTGTGAGCTAAATAGCAAACAGTATAAAATGAACCCACCCAGTGTAGTGATTACAGAATCAATTCAACGTTTAGCGACAAAAGTGTATATGTTGGACAGTAATAAACTGGCGTGCCAGCCCGAAACTTTGGTTCTGTCATTTGAAATCCCAATGTACCATGCTGGCGCAGCATGTCCATCTTTGGACCTTGCGCCATAAAACCCAACCAACCAACCAATGTACCATGGCGATTATCACGAGTAATGCTACACCGTTTCATCATTTGATAGTTGCACTATTGCCCGAAGAATTAGGAATTGCAGGGGATATTATCCTCAATCCACCTCCACGGACAATCCCGGCAGAGTTGTAAAGGCTCGTTTAGTTGATTGATATGCAGACAGTAAAGATCAGCGTCTCCGTGATCTTATGTCCGGCATGCAATTCGGAGACAGAAAACCGTCTCGGCTGCTGTTAATGCGGAGAAAGGCAGTGTGGTGACTACAGGAGATTGAATGCGATCACTATTCCTGACCGCTATTCCGTTCCGTACATCCAAGGTTCTATGCAAGTATTGTATGGAAAAAAGATATTTTTCACATTAGATGTTGCGAGAGCTTACAATCAGATTCCCGTAAGTTTTGAATTCGTATCAAGACTGCTGAAACGACTTATTTGAATTTCTTTTCATACTGATTGGTTTAGCTAACGTTACGTCAGCTTTTCAGCGATTTATACACAACGTTTTGCAGAACTGTGATTTATGCATTCCGTACTGCTACATTGTCCTGTTATCCTCTTCGAATCATGAAGTGCATTTTTGGACAGCCTTGTTCTAAATTTCTGAGTCACTACATTTCTACGGAAAGTATTCGGTTTGCCAAACGCAAAGTCGAGGCAACCCTTGATAAGTGTTATGACAATACTTAGCTGTGATAAATATCCATCTGTCCTCCTGCGCACACGCAGGTGGTTTTAAACAATATTTGCAAAGTGTAAAGAAAAATGACAAGAATCCATGGTATGGCTGGAAGAGAGAAAGCTTTTGCAGAACAGAGGAACTTGCTCGCTCGTCTACTTAAGCTCATTTTGTGCCATCAGCTCATTTGTCTCTTGTGGTAGACGCATCAGAATTTGCTATGGAGGTTGTCTTGTAACAACATGTGAACAAAGGCCCTTGTGACGGATAATGGTTAAGGCGTCGTTCTCATTATCAGAAGTTAGTGAATTTGAAGGCCGGCTTAACCGAAGATCCATCGTGTTCGCTAAAGGCGGCTGGGGCACGTAAAAAATGGAAGTAGTCGCAATGTCCTCTAAATGAAATGATACCTCTGGGGGTGACAGATCTAGCATTAGGGGTCTTCTGCTTCAAAATCACGAAGACTCCACACGGCTGCTTCTATCTAACTGGTAGAGCTCAACTCAGGACTAGGTACAGGGAAGCATGCTGCTGCAACAACAGTTGAACAGTGACTGGCAACCATTGACCTTTTATTCGAAGTCTCTTACGCCATCCCAGTGAAAATATAGTGCGTATGATCGTGAGCTTCTTACGGCATACTCAGCTGTAAAAGATTTTCGGCATATCGTTAAGTCGAACTTTCGTTATCTCCACTGAACAGTAACTCTCACATGCATTTCGTAAAGAAAAAACGGATGAATGTTCTCCCAGACAAAAACAATAGTGGGCTATATGGGTCAGCTTACTGCGGAAATTAAACATGTCAGCGGAATAAATAATGTAGTAACTTACACATATTCTAGGTATTTCCATTCCTTTTACCATTGATTTTTCTGCTTTGGCAGAGGCACAACAGAGTTACAAATGTGTTGTTAACAAATCCCTGCGGAAAGCTTCAACCGTTGAAGTTTAACGAAAACGCATCAGTTTATTGATAACTATATCGTTAATATTTTTAATGAAAAATACACACAACACACACACATATATATAGGTTATTATATAGATATATAGGTATATATATATATAGGATATTATATATATATATATATATATATATATATATATATATATATATATATATATATATAGGTATATATATATATATAGGATATTATATATATATATATATATATATATATATATATATATATATATATATATATATATATATATATATATATATATATATATATATATATAAAGGGTGTTTTTTTTCGAGGTATTGAACTTTAAATTGCAATAAAACAACGATGTATTATTCGATTGACATGAATTTTTTTATTTGAAAGATAATCTTGTGGCATTACATTTTAAATATGATTTCTGGCATATGACTGCCACGGCTGGCTCGGATGTAGTCCAATCTGGAAGTCCAATTTTCGATGACTTTTTCCAACATTTGTGGCCGTATATCAGTAATAACACGGCGAATGTTGTCTTCCAAATAGCCAAACGTTTGTGGCTTCTCCTCATAGACACATGACTTTACATAGCCCCACAGAAAATAGTCTAGCGGTGTTAAATCACAAGATCTTGGAGGCCAATTCACAGGTCCAAAACGTGAATTAGGCGGTCACCAAACGTGTCTTTCAATAAATCGATTGTGGAACGAGCTGTGTGACACGTTGCGCCGTCTTGTTGGAACCACAGCTCCTGAACATCATGATTGTTCAATTCAGGAAAGAAAAAGTTAGTAATCATGGCTCTATACCGATCACCATTGACTGTAACGTTGTGGCCATCATCGTTTTTGAAGAAGTAAGGACCAATGATTCCACCAGCCCATAAAGCTCACCAAACAGTCAGTTTTTTTGGATGTAACGGTGTTTTGACATACACTTGTGGATTAGCTTCACTCCAAATGCGGCAGTTTTGTTTGTTGACGTAGCCATTCAACCATAAGTGCGCTTCATCGCTAAGCAAAATTCGCTTATGAAAATCGGGAACAACGGCAATCTTGTTTTGGGCCCATTCGACGAATCTACGCCTTGCTTGATGATCGTTTGGCTTCAAATCCTGCACGAGTTGGATTTTGTAAGCACGCAAACCAAGATCCTTCCACAAAATCTTCCATAAAGTGGATGGACACAGATCCAATTAATGTGCTCGATGGCGGATGGACTCATTCGGGTCTTCCTCAATGCTACGCTCTATAGTAGCAATAGCTTCTTCTGTACGCACCGTACGGTGTCTCTGGGGATGCGAGTTATCAATTAGAGTAAACGTGGTATGAAAACGTTCCATGGTTAATCGAATTAACTGCTCTGATGGACGATTTTGTCGACGATAAAATGGACGTAGTGTGCGATACGTATTCCGCACAGAACCATTATTTTCGAAATAAAATTGCACAATTTGAAAGCGTTGTTCAGGCGTGAGTCGATTCATGATGAATTACCAAACCAAACTGAGAATAAATCACTTTACAGCTGTTAAATCGGTCGCCATCTTAGAAAGTAATACCAACTTAAACTTCTATACCTCGAAAAAAAACACCCTTTATATATATATATATATATATTATATATATATATATATATATATATATATATATATATATATATATATATATATATATATATAATAACCTAAAATTTGCAAAATAAGATTAATTTTTGCATTGATCAGAGTATTCTTGTTCAAGAAATACCAGGAATTAGCAATATTCCAAGGAGCATCTTTGATCGTAAACTTTTTTGAAAATCTATTATTCTCTCTCTGGAGTTACAGAATTTTAAATATTCTTGGAATGTTTATGTATCTATATATTATATTATATATATATATATATATATATATATATATATATATATATTTCTTACAATAGGACGAGCTGAAAAATAGAAAGAAAAAACGAAGTTTTAGGTTGGAAATATTATTTTTTTAAAAAAAAATGCAATCTGAAAAATGCCGGTTTTTGGGAAACCGGATAATGGATCCTATACTGTATAAGCATTATTTTTAACACATTTTTTAAAACCCTAAAATGATTTCTTTCGTCTTAGTAGAGATCCTTAGTACATCACCTTATTACGATTCTCATTGGTTTAAAATATCCATGACGTCAGATAACGTTTCATCCACGTCACATCGTATTGAGATAGTGTTGTAAATATGACTTTCGGCGAATTCGCTGCCTGATTTCCTTCCTTCGAACGGTATTTTATTATTTTTCCTCCCATAAATTATTTCATGGATTGTGAAGGGATGTCACGATTTTTTGCAAATGGTTATTGAAATTTTCGGCAGGGATCCGAAAACCGAAAAATTCCAATAACCGAAATATATAATATACCAAGAATTAAAACCTTTCACTCCACGGTCATCTTAAGGAATGGATTCATCCTGGCTGAATAATAGGAACTCTTTCACCAAAAAGGAAGGCTCCAGCAGCTGTTCAACGAGGGCCATGCTTCCACAATAGGGAGAGCGTCGTACTCGCGACCCAAAGGAAGTAAGTTCGGTCCTGGGTAAGGCAGAAGAGCACCGTGTTCACCAATGGCCACTGGGGCACATTAAAAAGGTCGAGGTCGCAAAGTCTCCCAAATGCCCATCCAACCTCTTGAGGATGGCACATCAAGGTCTAGGGATTTCTACTTGGTCTTTGCTTTGAAAGTAGAAGATCCACCACTGGCTTGTAGTGCTGCCATCTAGTGTTATCTGAACAAGAGGTAAATGAAGTCTTCAAACTTGACAAGGAGCTATGCTGTTTGTCAAGTGAAGCAAATGTAAGAATTGAACTTGACTGGGCTTGAGGTTGATAGAAAATGCTAATTAAATGGCAGCAGAGGTGCCTTACTCCTTAAATACCTTAGACATGACAACTATTCAACCACAGGAAGGATACTGCGTGCACGTCTGTCGAAGTGCTTGGGAGTTTTCCAGGTTTTCTCCTTGGTGATACAGAAATTTCGTAACTGTATCAAGGAAAATTATTTTTACCTATGGTGCACTATTTATGAAAAATTATGCAAATTTTTAAAACAGAACTTAAATGTTATATATTAAAATAATATTAACGAAATGTGTAGATTTTATACTATTTAACTCAGATTATTTTATAATTTATTAAAATGATGTTTTAAATAAAAATTAATTCTATTGCTTAGTCAAAATCTTCCATTCGTAAATAAATGTATTTATGGTTAAAAATATTCTCATGAAAACAAGCTTTTTATGCATATGGCAAGTGAGAAATATTTTCAAATCGGTTTTTATAATAACTTTGATTTACTTGATTTTCAACTTATTTTGCTTCCTGAAAAAAATGTTTTCGGCAATGAATCGAATTCATGTTGTACCAATGAGAACAGCCTGAAAACTTTACTGTATTTTCTGTGTCTATTACAAGAACTACTCCCGGAAGTTTGTACTATCTTTTGCCTTGGAAGCAAAATAAGTTCTGTTTTCGACTGGAGAAGATAGAGCAAAAGAATCAACTTTTGCTTACTGAAAGCATTGAAAATAACATGAGATACCATCCTAAATACTGTGAATTCCTAACAACCCTACTTCTTCTTCTTAGAGTTGGGTTTGTATGTCATTGGGCACCTCTGCTTTTATCAGCATTTTGTACTATTAACTTCAAACCCAATGTTTCCTAGTTCCAGTTAATCGGGTCACCCACTTTATTAATAAAGTAACAACCCTAAATAAACTGCTGTTGTTGCTATAGCAACTGCCATAAACGAGAATACTTGGCGAGAGCTGTTCTTGTAGTAGACAAACAGTAGCTAAGCCGATAAACGTACTTGTATTAAGAAACCCACACAACCTGTGGTTTTTCGGCCATTAGGCTGCCTACTAAGGGTGAAATAATGACTAGTATATAATATTGGCTTAATGGTAGGACAGCGTTCCTTAGAGTAAAAGTTCCCAGGTTTGATTCCAGCTGTTATTGAACAATCAGAGATGAAAAATGCACTTCTGTATTCATGTCTGTTAGTAAGGGTGTTGGTGAGCTTTCTGGATTCCCTCTTTTGCAGCACGTGAATATTGTCCTCTATCTATAAAAATATCTCCCTGAAGACAATTTTTACGTGATGGATGATAATAAACCTTACAACGGTTTTCGCCTTTTAGGATGTCCATTAGAATATATTAAAAAATTCATATATGTTGGGGCTCACCATAGCTTAGAGGCAAGACATAAGGTCCCAGGTTTGATTCCAGCTATAGTAGAATAATAGCATATTTGATGATTTTGCATATAATAGCATATTTGCTGATTTTGTAGCAAAATTTAAGAGCAAAGTTGCTTTACGTTGAAAGATTTTCTTGCATCATATCTTCATATAGGGGAGGTTTTATTGCGCCAAATTTCTAAATTATCCCTTTAAACTGCTTCCTGGATTATTGAAGTGCTATTCTGTCAAAGCTTGCACCAATTCTCTTATTTTATGGATTTGGTTTTTCAATGTATCCAGATTCTTAACCGCATTTTCATAAATAATTAAAACTATTTTCTACTGAACTAATCATTGAAGGGATTATTTCGTTCAAATATGTATATATACACTACTGGCCATTAAAATTGCTACACCAAGAAGGAATGCAAATCAAAGAACGATATTTATTGGACACATACATTATAGTGGAAAGAACAAGTGATTAGATATACAGGAAATTAGGATTTAAAGATCTTGAGAAATCAGTACCCAGAGCAGCCACCTCTGGCTGCAATAACAGCATTTATCCGCCTAGGCATGGAGTCAAACAGAGATTGTATGGCATGTATCTCAGTCCATGCAGCTTCAACACTATGCCACAGTTCATCGACAGTAGTGGATGGTGAGTGATGGCGTGCCAATCACTCGGCAACCATTGACCACACGTTCTCAATTGGTGGCAGATCATGAGAACGTGCTGGCCAGGGTAACAGTCAAACCTGTTCTGTATCAAGGAAGTTCAGAACAGTACGGGCAACATGCCCTCGTGCATTATCCTGTTGAAACAAAGCATTAGGGAGGCCTCGAAGATAGGGCAGAGCCACGGGCTTTAACACATCGTAAATGTAACGGTTGCTGTTCAAAGTGCCGGTAATGCGAACAAGAGGTGATCGAGACGTGTATCCATTGGCACCCCATACCATCACTCCAGCAGATGGGACAGTATGGCGATGTCCAATGCAAGCTGGCAATGAGTGTTCTCCACGATGCCTTCAAACACGGATGCGGCCATCATGATCCTGTATATAGAACCGAGATTCATCTGTAAAGATGACGTGATGCCATTCCCGCGTCCAGGTTCGTCGCTGATCACACCATTGAAGGCGCTCCTGTCTGTGACGCAGCGTCAATGGTAGCCGAAGCCATGGTCGCCGTGCAGACAATCCATGCTGCTGCAAACGTCGTCGAACTGTTCGAGCAGAAACTTGTTGCCTTGCAAATGACTCCATTCCTCGACTCAGGGTTCGTGACGTGGCTGTACGATCCCTTGTGACCATGCGGATAAGATGTCTGTCTTCTCTGCTGTCAGTGAGGGGGGGTCGCTGAGATCCTGCATGACGTTCCGTATGATTGTCCTGAACCCATCGATTCCATATTCTGCTAACAGTCATGGGGTCTCGACCGACGCGAGTAGCAATATTGCGGTACGATAAACCGCAATCCCGGTAGGCTATCTTCCTCGATCAAAGTCAGACACGTGCTGATAGGCATTTCATCTTCTTACACGAGGCATTACAACAGCTTTCTTTGCCGAAAACAACGTTGAAACGGAAATTGAGTATGAGAAAACTGCTGTCAAATCTCTGGTTTTATACACATTGTAGATGTCGCTACTGTCGCCTGCTTTGTATGAATGCGCTGAAAATCTAATCATTTGCATATCACAGCAAGTTCTACCTGTCATGCAAATTTCACGTGTGTGGTGTGCCGCTTTCCTGGTGTAGCAATTTTAATGGTCAGTAGTGTATATATATATATATATATATATATATATATATATATATATATATATATATATATATATATATATATATATATATATATATATATATATATATATATATATATATATATATATATATATATATATATATATATATTCTAAGTTTTCAATATTACGGAAATTTTTTGTGGTTGTTAAAGTTTCAAATTTTAAAAACTCTGCTATATTGTTTGTAAATTTTTTTTATATTAAATCTTGTACTTTTTGTCCCTATGTCAAGTTTACATAGGTTTCTCTTGTGCAGAGCCTGTCTAAGACAGGAGATACGGTGTAGTTGCCCCAGATTCTCACATCAGACGTGGGGGGGGTTCCTAAATCGAATAGATTATTTTACGTTTTTTGTTAAATCTTTTGTTTTTAAAACAAAAATATCATTACAGTGTAAAATCCGTCAGTTTTATATTAGCTTCATTAATTTATCGTATGAACACAAAAACTCTATATTTTGTAAATCCATGGCTCTCTAGAATCAGCAGTAGCTTGTGAGGTGTTGCCAAATTGGATTACGACAAACAAGAAGCAGAACCAGATGCCCCTAGGTTATGAAGACTATGCTGAAGAAAAGCTGTTTAGCCTGTTCTTCTAAGTGCACAGGAATCGTATGGTATTTTTCCTTAATTCAAATTGCTAAGAAAGGACTCTTTACATTTTCTAATTATAAGTGTAAGTAGCATTTTTGCCAAATCTTGGCTTTCCATATGTGCTATACTATTTTAATGATAGACGTAGAATTGTCAGAAAAATCAACAAAATGGACAAAACGATGTTTCATATGACCATTGGAGGGGAATTGAAAGATATTTTAGGTTTCTTGTTATAATATTTATAACGAGAGAGAGAGGTGAAAGATTTAAGTACTTCCATCAAGTTCGGTTTTTCATGACAGAAGTAGTGAAGCCGAAGGGTCCCTAAAGAAGTTTCGGCTACATCGGACCCTGTGTCATTTCATACTGTCTTAAAATCTATCCGAGTTACTCGAGTCGTCTTCAGAATCGTTCATCACATTTCTTCGCAAGACATTTGTGAAGAATATTTTCTAGCAATGAATTTAGTGTTACGATATCGTCGAGCCTCGAAATCAGTGGGACCTTTGCCAAGCGCCAACAAGAAGCTGTCCTCTTGGTTTGTGAAAACGTTTCTTCAGATCCATGAGCTGCTGAAGGGAAATCGACGTCAATTGGCTTTAGGCACATAACATCCGTTTCAAGTGATGACGAGTCCCGTTTAATTCGAAATCAAATGGCGAGATAGATTTCATTCGAAAAACATTAATTGATCCTTAAAGGTAAGAAACACAGCTTGAAAATTCATTTCATGCTGATTTGGCCTTCTGCACATTGGCACAGGCCGTTTAATCATGGTCTACTGGCTTCGGACCAATGTCATTCAATTTGGGTGAGGGATAAACAGCTTCAGCTCGTTCGTTTCGAAATTTTTTCAGAAGAATGTGATTGGAAAGTATCTATGGATATACGAACGCAATAGCCATGGTTTCCAAGTGATATCGAATGAATTCGAGCCAAGTGCACATTGACACAAACCTTTTTAGAAAATCCGAGTAATTTCGAACATATCACGTCTGCCTATCCACGTCCCGATAGTGTAACAGCTAATTACATATAATTTCATTTCGTGGATACCGTTCAGGTATTTTTGATACTTAATTTACACTTCCATATTAATAGTTGTTGAAGAAAAATTCAAAGTTGTTGATAGAATCAGATAAATGATCGGTAATTATACGGAATGTTAAAATTCATAGGATCACCCAGGAATGGACAGATAGACATAAAACAGTTTTAAACCATTTATCACAAGTGAATTCCAAACATCTGAAGTTCACGTAAAAATAATGGATTTCTTTTTCCTTATCCTAATATTTATGATATAATGGTGATACTGCTGATGTTCAAGATACTAGTAAATTGTTGTTGCTGTTACTAATCCTTGATGGTCCAATTCCAATACTAGATCAACTCCACAAGTCCATAAACAGTCAAGAAATCCAAACACCTAAGGGGCTTTGAAAAAGATTCTTCCAAGTCAAAATTCAAGCAGCTTAAATATGCTCAGGCGATGCCTGTTCAGCTTTACATTTTGTGCACAGACTAAAAGTCTTTTGACTCTGCACATATTTGAGGTCCTTTAGGTAACCACTGGCCTGTTCTGATCAATAGATATAGGGAATTACTCTTGTAAATACTTATTAATATAAATATTAACTATATATATATATAGAAAGCAATAAATATGATATATAAAATACAGCACATTAAAAAACTCAAAGAAGACAATACCAAATAATATATATTACAAGAAATCTAACTAGCGCGAAAGCAACTAAAGAGAGATAAAAGCCAGTATAAATTAGATACAACAAGAAGAATAAAACTAGTTAGACAAAATTTGAAAATCACTGACAAGAATAAAACAATATACAATACAAAGAATAGGAGAAGAGCATAGGGGACCACGTCTTCATCAGGTGGGAGATGGCCAGCTATGCAAATTAAATACTCTTTTCTGACATGTACGAAGGACAAATGTCTAAAGATCTTCGAACAAGTCCCCCGAAGAGGGTTTGTATTACAGGAGGAAGCATAAAAATATTTATCGAAAATTAAAGTAAAAATGTATATCAAAGCAAAGTAAACAAATTTATAATAAAAGGAACTATAGATATGCATTCAAAATAACAAGATCAGCAAATCGGAAGCTATTAAAATATTTTAATGAAGACAAAGTTGCCAAAAGTAAATTTAAAATTAGGATAAAGGTACATTTGCTAAGAGTAATTTGTGAAAAATTATCAGTTAAATTCAAAAAGTTAAAGTAGTTAAGAAACATGCAGTAAATTTAAGATTAAATTATCTTTAAAGAAATTTAAGGTCAAATTATCGAAAAAAAATTAAGATTAAAATGATTTGAAGAGAAAGTAGATGTTTTCGGGCTCTTGTAAGATCTTCAATGCTTGAGTGACTCCGTGGCTGAGTGGTCTAAAGCATCACCGCTAATCGCTTGAGAGCGTAGGAGTGTGGGTTCGATTCCCACCGTGGCCCTAGGTGTTTTTCTTCATTATTCTTCTGTGGCTGTACATCTGTCATTGTGCTATTTGTCCTATTATCGACGAAGACTTACAAGCGGATCTCAAGAATCAAGCATACAAGTCTGAATATATGTAATGTAATATAATATATAAAAATAAATAAATGCTTGGGTGACCTTTCTATTGTTGTAAAAGCTACGTGTAAAAGTTACGTCTTATGTAAAAACTTCAATCTTACAAGCGATTCCCTGTTTCCGACATATTTTAAAATAAAATTGATTAAAATATCTTCTAATTTGCATAGCTGATTATCTCTCTCCTGATAAAGGCGTGGTCACTATGCTTTCCTCCTATTCTTTGTATTGTATATTCTTGTCATTTATTCTCAAATTTTGTCTTACTAGTTTTATTGTTCTTCATGTTGTATCTAATATATATATATATATATATATATATATATATATATATATATATATATATATATATATATATATATATATAATATTACTGGTACTTAATATAATAAATTATGTAATTCGTGGTCTACCAAATAAAAATTATATGCGTGACGTCTCTTGAAGTTCAAATGTTGGGCGATCGCTGCGGCAGAGGGTGGACTTGGAAGAATTTTGACCCAGAGAAATTTCTTTCTGACTTGTGCAGACGCATCCAGAGCAGCAATTCAGTAGGAATGAGCGATGATTGATTACGTGGAAGAATATGGCTACTTTGTGTTTCTTTGTGCAACTATTAAAAACTCGTCAGTAATTAGCTGGCGGTGGCCTGGAACAGGAGGGAGGGCTTCAACAACTCCTGTGCACGTGAAAAAAAAAGAGGGCAAGCAAGTGGAAAAAAAACAACCTGGTAGACAGAAAAATTCTCAGACAAAGTAGAGAAGAACAAAAAATCCACCTTAGAGCGCGCACATCAATAATATTAATCAGGCGCTGCGAGCAGGATAATGCCGCTCGCATTGAGATTGATCGCTGTTTACGAAATAAAACGCGGATTCTGTTCGGGATGCAGAATTACAGCCTTCGGTGGGCAGCCGCCGCCTGACAGTGACAGATGAGGGGGAGGTCGAAGTGGAATCACTCGGGAACCGCGAAATATAAAATCTCTGACTGAAACACTTTACAGCTGGAGATGTTTAAGCTCAAGGATGAGATTAGAAACAGTTCACTCACTTTAAGGAACCAGTTCTTTTTCAAGACTCTCTCGTTCAATCCTCACACTCTGTTGTCACATGCTGACTGTTTGTTTATCAAATGTCATGCAATAAGAAGAAGGAAATTAAAGAAAGAAAGGTAAAGTCATCATCCCCCTATAACAGGGTGTATCAATTCCGCGTTATGGGGAAACGCGTTGTACTCTTGTGTACAAATGATTCACTTTTCTCGTTACGGGAGGTTTAAATCGAATATTAAGGAAAAACTATGTTATGAAGAAAATGTATGCATTTTATTAAAATTAAATAAAGAACATTTTTTAAAAATAAGTTTTACAAATGTAACTAAAAAACTGTTCATTTCAAATGAATCAAATAATTCCAAAAACAGTTTTATTGCCTGTTTATTCGCTGTAGGAGCTATCTGGAATAACATCAATCCACGGACATCTTTTTCAAGCAGAATTTTCAAAGGGCAATAATATAATTTAATTTTATAAAAACAATACTGACAGAATGTGCGAACGTACGCGAAATGGATTGTGAACAGTACAAATCATTATAAATTTCGCAGTGCAGAAATATAACGTGGGGAATCCCCGCATCATATGGGGAAGAACACGTGTTATACGAGGGACATGAAATCACGTGATTTGAGTACCGTGTTATAGGGGGATTAGTGTATTTAAATTTCATTATTTAGTAAGACAAAAATTATTATCCAACAGTGTTGATTCAAACACTTCAAATTTCCAATCAACTTTTTCTATGTTTGAAATTCAAAATTAAATTCTTAATAATTACATATTTGAGGCCGCCCAACTTGTCTAGTGGTCAGCGTGCCTGACTGCAGATAAGGAGGTCCTGGGTTCAAATCCCGGTTTGGGCATGGATGTATTTTCTCTCTCTATCTATCCTGTCTTTGTCCTTTCCTTGTATGAATGAGACGGGAATGGTTGCCTACCCTATAAACGGGTCCCTATGGCATGTGTGTAGAGCAAAGTCGTACATTCACCTTCATGGTGCTCAGATTAAAAACGAAAGACGCTCCCAATTGACTTAAATTCGCATAGTCAAGGCACAGCGAGCTTGGCTTGTCCAAGTGTCATTAGTAACAACAACATATTTGAGAATTTAAACATTTATTTAATAAACTTGATTTTGATAATTCAGGAACCATTCCATTTTGCAACAAAATAGCAAACTCGCTGTTAACACACAAAAAAAATTCCATCACAAAAAATAATGCCTTTTCAATATGGTTAAACAAATAAGCAAAAAAATTATTAGTATTACTTATCATTATAGCAATTAAAATTTAAAATTGAAAAAAAATTTAGAATAATTAAATTTTAATCTTAAATTATTTTTTTCAATTTTAAACTTTTGAAACACTTCATATATTATATCTCCACAATTTCTTAAGATATAT
The DNA here is from genome assembly GCA_037975125.1 of Latrodectus hesperus. NCBI lineage: Eukaryota > Metazoa > Arthropoda > Arachnida > Araneae > Theridiidae > Latrodectus > Latrodectus hesperus. The sequence continues at coordinate 7,012 of JAJQOW010002127.1, read as the reverse complement.
ATATATATATATATATATATATATACAGGGTGTCCAGAAAAGGACTCCCTGATTTCAAAATTAAATATCTCGAAAACAAAGATAGATAGAGGAATGCAGTAAAAGGTATGTTTATTGTGAAAGCTGTAAGAATTTTATACAGCAATTTGAAATAATAGTTACAAAAGCTGCTAACAGATGGCGCTGTACGATGTACAGCTCAAATCAGCATACATAAATGAAATAATCGTATGAAAACATTCTTTCCAAAAAATCACATCACAATGTTTTCAATGCTAACCTCCTTTCACACTTGAATAGTGGTACTGATCGCTCTGGGCTTCGACTATTTATACTAAGCATTACGTATGGCGCCATCTATTTGCAACTTCTGTAACTATTATTTCAAACTGATGTATTAAATTCTTACAGTTTTTACTATAAACATACCGTTTACTGCATTCTTCTATCGATCTTCGTTTTCGAGATATTTAATTTTGAAATCAGGGTGTCCTTTTCTGGACACCCTGTATATATATATATATATATATATATATATATATATATATATATATATATATATATATATATATATAACTTTATTTTCAACCAAGAACAAAGTCATAAATTGCTAAATGCAAATAAAGTGCATGAGATAAGAGCAAGTCTTCATTAGGTAAGCAAAAAAAGTAACCATAATATTATAATAAATGCAACATCGATGAATAATCATTCATAATTATGACACAGTTAAATTTATGCTTAAAAATTGTTGAGAGACAAGAAATATGACAAAAAGAGTCGTTAACAATTGATGTGGGCCGGAATGAAAGAACGAATCAAAAAGAATATTCCACGGGATGTCAAGATGGTGGCTGAGCTGAAACTATCAAAAGAAATTAAATAAGACTGCAGTTGAAAGTTGAACTGTTGTTGTTCTTATCGTGTGCCAGCCAGGCTGGCATTATGGGGTGAGCTGCTCCACTTTTCCAACTGAACCCTATTTTGGTGGGGAGTCCGACTTCCTCAGTACACACATGCTATAGGGACCCGTTTATAGGGTAGGCAACCACTCACACCTCATTCATATAAGGAAAGGACAAAGACAGGATAGATAGAGAGAGAAAGTACATCCATGTCCGAACCGAGATTCGAACCCAGGACCTCCTGAAAGTTGAACTGAACGTGAAGAATGGAGTTGAACTCCTGATCTTCAGCTGACCGGTGAGCGGCCACGAAGCGGTTCAACTCTAAGAGCTCAAGAGAACTACAACTCTTTTTTTCTGAGTCGTAGTTCATTCATTCTGTAGAAGAAACTGGCTCTTAGGACCACTTTCCCAAAGGATATCTGATTTCTAATCATAGCAGCTCAGTTTGCCACGTTGCTATTCGATTAAGTCAAAATTTAAAAAATAATTACCTATACCAATAAAATATTTGTATTATTTTGCTGTGCAATAAGTATGAGTGCACCAAACCAATTAATGTATTCTACACCGATATCACGTGAATTTCCTGGTATACTCTAGACACAAAATTTGAAAAGAAAAATATTGCTTCTTGTTGCTACTTATGCCACTTGGACAAACCAAGTTCGCTATGCTGTTGGCTGTGCGAATTTAAGTTAGAAGACCGCATCTTTACTCTAACCACAGTCCACAGTACGACTATATATACATATATATATATTCAAAGAGTGTTCAAAAGAAAGGTACGAAACGTCGTAACACATAGTCTATGCTACTATAGAAGAAAATAGCGAGACATTTGTCGTTACTTATGACACTTGGACAAACCAAGTTAGCTCTGAGGACGGTTATGCGAATTTAAGTCAGTAGGGTGCGTATTTGGCTTAACCAGAGCACCACGAAGGTGAAAGAAGGACTTTGCTCTAAGACTCCTCCGACAGATGGCGCCACTTAAGGATCCTTTCCCTCAATTTTGACATTGATTTGGTGGGGGAGGAATTTCTCTCCAGACTATCACACCTATGATAAATGCTGAATGACCAACCACAGCACTTTCAATTCCACTGATTTAACAAGCACGTATGGCGCATGTACTCGGTGGGTCTTTGGCGTCATTGGGAATCGAAATCCAGTCTACAAGACGGAAGTCCGATGGCACTAACCACCAGGCCACCAAGGCTCTTAAAATATTGCATTTCCATGTGAAAGACAATTCAGTAACAAGCTATCTTGCTTTTATCTTATTTTTGGGAAATTTGAAAGAACTGAAAACACGTCTTCTATCTTCTTTCTTTCTTTTTCTTTTCTTTCTTTCTTTCTTTCCTTTTTTTTTTATCAAACTAACATATCATATATGTCACAAACCCCCACAGACCTTTCAAATTTAATTTAATTATTTCAAATGTATTGCCATTGGTTTTATCCATGTATTACAGTATCGATCCTGACATTTATAAAATACATTTTCTGAAACTTTTTCAATACGAAATAATATTAATATATATATTTATATCTTAATAATTTAATAAGCTTCTGCTATGACACTTTAGCTGTAACTTCACGTATAAAATGTTATATACTTTAATATTTTTGCAAGATCCTTTTAAGTTGTATTTTTTATTCTATTCGTTGTTTTCAACGAACAGCCATTTTACTTTGCCTTATCAGCTTTTTATAGCAAGTTAAATATAAGTTTTGTTTCTTTTTCTAATTTCTTTTTTTTTTAACAACGTCTCATTCTTAGAGGCCACAGTGGCCTGGTTGGTGAGAGCGCGGCTCTCATTAACGGAAAGTAGTGAGTTCGAATCCTACCTTAACGGATGATCCGTCGTGTTCGCTAATGGCGACTGGGGCACGTTAAAACTTTTCTTTAAATAATGTCCAATCAGCCCGACTGTACTCGTAAGTAGGTGGTAACGAAATAATATTAATACACAACTGCTTATAGTCTGGAAGATGACAAGAAGATAGTGACTACTGTTGTGGAGATTATTTTCCATTTTTAACTCCAACAATGGCAGAAGCAATAGAGAATACATGGCCAAATCAGTGTATGGAACGTTCTTGTGAGTTCGTGGAAATAGGTTTTCTCTAGAAATAGGAGAAATAGGAAATAGGTATTAAGCAGACAGAGACAGTTGTCGGATATGAATTGCTCTACTGAACGACCGCGAGAATTTGTATCATCACTTCCCCACAAGAAACTTTGGACATTAAAGTTTCCAAATAATAAAAATAAAACAGACTGCTGATCAATTAAAGCGCCAAGTTCCTCTTGGCAGATGACATCATGAGGTAGCAAATACAAACTGCAGATCGTAATCAAACATGTGCGAATTCTCACAGCTACAAACTGTATTTAATGGATGAACATTGCTGCGAAAATAATTAGATGTTAAAATGGAAACACCCTCAGACACTGCACCTCAGTGTTTTCGAAATAATTTAAAACCACGCATTGGAAAACTTTTACTAGACTTGAGAAATGTGTTCGGAAGTGCAACACATGCGGAGTTATAAACTGATATACTTGATGTCATGGCGATGTGAACGCAAACCATGGCAGTTCCAAGAAATAAACGAAGTTATTACTTAAACTGAAGACCTCCTTTTGCACAACTGGAAGACATATCATCTGTCCGTTTTTCAAACGTCGTCCGAGCTTCCAGGGAAAACGATCTACAAGTAGATATGAAAGGTCTATAAGAACCCTCCTCGTATAAAATATTTTAACCTCTTCGCGACGGGCGGTGCATATATGCATTTCGTACGGACGAAAGTGAGGGCCGGGCGGTGCATATATGCATTTTAAGCTGGAACAATTTTTAATAATCGCTAGATGGCACTATGTGTCCATTATATTTAAACTGAACGTAGTTTTAGTGTTCTGACCTTCATTTTTTTCGTATTCCTGCTTTTTTTGGTATTTTGATTATCAGCTGCGGCTGGGGGAGAGGAATTTGCAATGTAAACAAACACAGCTCGGCTCTTCAACTTTCCACGTGATTTAAGCATTCTCGCTTCTGATAGCTCTCCGAACACTTTTTTTATTTTGTTTTCGCTGCTATGGGAGGTCTTTTAGGGGTTTTAGCGTCAGTTTCGTTACAGTTTTTACTGCTTTCGGTTTTATTTGCTCACTTTTCTTGCTATTTCGAAAATTCTCGACTCCAGATTATTATGGTGAGGAAGCGTTATTTAACAGAGGATGAATATACCCCTATGGTAAATGAACCATTCAGTGATATAGATAAAAGTGATGATTCATTTGCTAAAGAGTTAGAAAATGATATTTCTAGCGATTCTGACACAGATGCAATGTCGGACTTAGCGTTTATCCGTGCTTTGAGAGTTTCCATACTCAGTCTTCATTTTAAATTTTGTTATTTTTTCTTGTAAATAGCCCTTGTATAGTTTTTATTAATTTGAAAATATGTTGAAGTGTTTTGTCAATTAAAATTTTGGAAAAACAAGAATTGGACTGTCGAAAATTATTTCCCAAGGTAATCAACTTTCTTATATATATATTTTCATATAAATTGAAGGAAAAACATTATTAAAGTCTAGTTTTAATGTTATAAGATATATTATGTGATAATATAAAATGGTACCAAAAATCATGGCGGTAGGACTTTAACTTTATTTTTTACGAATTTTTTCTAAAGTTAGGCTTAGCGTCCTGTAACATCATTCCTTTCGCTTCTGCTTCGTCCTGAACGCGCGTCTTAAACAGAGGCGCCCCGTCCTGAAAAGGTTAATTTAAATCCTTCATGGCTTTTGATTAAGCATTAGGAGTTGTTTTTGTAATTGATGGTCGTGATTTTGGCTTTGCTTCCAATTTTGATGGTAATCTTAGTAGAGGAATGAAAAGAATTCAGTTTGTGTGATACAAGAGACAAATTTTTTAGCAGCTGCTACATAACTCACACCTGGTTGAGTAGTTCGATATAAAACTTACCATATCACCTGTGGACATGAACTCTCACTTTCTACCTTTATGATTGTGATCTCTTTTTCCAATAACCAATTTGGACTGGTTCGGAAATAGGAGGAATGGTCACCTTTGCAGTTGACACACCTCTCTTTTGCAATAAAGTTGATACTTTTATGACCAATCTCTAAGCAATGAGCGCAGGTAAGTTTGCCTCTGCATACTGTCTTCGATTATCCGAAATTTTCTCAATAGAAACATCGAACAAGATTTGGAATGTCTGGCCGGACGGGTAAGTTCATATAGGCAGCTTTAATTGATTGTGGCAGGTCTGGTGATACAAACATCAAAATGAGGGGCTTTGTATTTACAAGCTTGACGGATATACGCTTAACAGAACAGATCTTTTGATTCTTTAGATCTTCGAGAATCTCCTCCGTCGGCGTTTTTAATAGATTCCTTGCGGAGATCACTCCACAAGAAAAGCTCAAAATTCCGTGAGGGGAGACCTGCCTGGAACCAGGGGGTACATGTACCTTCCTGGGGGCTTGAGCAGCCACCAGGCGCGTCGGCACGTGGTGGATAGCCGAATGTCCTGTAGGAATGACGAGATAGCCTTGAATATAGAATCAGAGGCCGCGAACCAGCTCCCGTAAACCCTGGTGTTATGCGATCCGTGCCTAGGGCTAATTGGCACCGCGGTATTGGTGTCTTAACGGAGCCTCTAGTTGCTTGGCGAACTTCTAGAGTAATTTGCCTTGCCCAGTAACTCAGGCAATGCTGGGTGGACTTACATTACCTGAGTTTTTTATTTGTTATCTTGTGGCTGAAAAGACACAAGAAGTAACAAACCTTTCTGCATTTGCAGGTGAAGCCTCTGAAGTAGACCTAGCAGAAAAAAACAAGGGAACTCAGAGGCAATCTTGTAAAGGGGCAGCAATGAATCCTTCACTTGAGGTAGAAATGACCTCCAAACCATCTTCTTCTGGTGAAAGTCAGGAAGCTATTCCTAGCATGACTGACTTTCTGACCAGATGGTCAGCAATACCTTATCTGCTGGAAATGTCATATGCAAGAGGAAACGGCAGAGCATGTCATTTACGAATGTGAGGCTCTTGCCCTCCCTAGATTAACTTCTTTAGGCTTCGTCCATACTAGAGAGTTACACCTAGACTCCATTAAAGGGTTATCTGACTTTATTAGTAAAGTGGGTGACCCGAGCAACTGGAACTAGGAAACATTGGGTTTGGAGTTAATGGTACAAAATGCTGATAAAAGCAGAGGTGCCCAATGACATACAAACCCAATTTTAAGAAGAAGAAGAAGAGGGGAGACCTGAAGGTGTGCAAGCATGCGCATGCTACTAAGAGCAATTGCTTGGATGTTTGACGCAACCTCCATCAATAGGTCTCCAGAGCGCAATTTCTGTATATTCCTTACTTCCCCTATAATTTCAGATATTCCTTTATGTATGCGAAAAGGAGACATTTTTTCAAAAATATCCTCTTTCCGTTCCAATTATGAAAAATTTTGCCGTAATTTCTGACACCTGTTGCTCCATTGGGAGAAAAGAATATTAATATTCTCTATGAAAATCAATATAAAATTTCGGGACCTGACACTTACCTTACGAACTTAACGAACGTACCACTCACCACCGAATCCAACAAGGGGATGCAAACCAGCTACACCAATGCTAACCAGGTACTATACCCTTACCCATCGCTTGGACTCTAACGAAACATACGGTTAAAGGAAATTCGCTAAGTATATTTCTTATGTCTGAAATATTAAGTAAGTTTATAAACTCTTAGTCATATCGTTGTGTTCTTAGTTAGGAATCAGTTTATTACAATCAACATATTTATTAACGATTAAATCAAACACAAATATAATAGGGCGACGCTATGGCATAAGTATTCGTTTTTGAGGTTGTCCAATTATTCTTTCTCATTTGCTTTTTGTATCGTTTTCAAATCCAAAATTACTGTCATTTCGCTTTTACAAAATAAGTCACATAATCAATTAATGTTGCCAGTCCAGGACCTCATGTTATCAGCTGTTTCATGATTCGACATTTAAGTCCAGATTCATTGTCGAACGGGCTTCGAATCTTTAACAGGATTTGATAAGCGAT
>JAJQOW010002126.1:0-24090 GCA_037975125.1 Latrodectus hesperus | reverse complement strand
GTGAAGTAGCTTATTCAGAAAGATTGCACACGAGTGCTTAAAGAAGTCATTATAAGTTACTTTTTAAAATAAATCTTTTTGCTTTGTTTTGTATTTGCTCTAATTTTTTATATATTGTTGTATGTTCTGTAAATTAATTACTATCTTTATTCTCTTTATAATATATCTTTTTTAGCTGAAATAATTGATGAATTTAATTCATTACTTATTTTAAGCAACATTTGTATTTATAAATGTAATTTTCACAAAGAGTTTGCTCTGCATCTATTTTAATTTTATTCAACACAATAAATAAGCTGTGTTGATGAGCCAAATTATTTAATCATGTTTGCACTATGACATGCTATCTATGTTATACATAATGGTAACCAATGCAGTATGTTAAATTTTTAGGTGGAAAAATTTACATATTTATGCTAAGGATATTTTCCAATATGTAAACCAAAGTTAAATCAATATATTACAAAGTCTAGGTCACCTATTCTATTTCAAGTAATTTTTGTGCAATAATTGCCTCGGGACTTCATTATTTGGTTGTGGTTTTAATTAAAGTATTGAAATTTCAATACAGTTGCATAATGCTTTTTGTATCAAGTGCTACTGCATTGAAGAAGCTTATCAAGCGCTGCAAGGATTATGACTGGGCTTCGCAATTCTTGCTCAAATGATATTGTTCTCTATGAGACCAATCTACAGCCTTTGAGTCTTAGGAGAAATGCATGTTTGGTGAAGTACTACAATAAGCTCTCTTGTTTTGGCTTTCAGGATCGTACCTCTAGATTTCTGGGTTCCTGGAGCAATAAACAGCGGCTCAAATGTGGTAGTCCTATCGGACAGATTGTTTCTGATCACTATATTGCCAGCTCAGTTGTACACCACAGTTTATCCCAGATTATTATCCCTCAGAAGGGTCTTGATGGTGTTTATTTCCATCTGGACATTTCTGTCCAAGTTAACAAACCGCAGGATCTTCCAAACTACTTGAAACAGTTGGCTCTGGAGAAAATCAGCAATGTCCGTGTGGTTGCTATTCAATTATACACTAACGGCAGTAATCTTGATAAAGGCTGTTCTGGCAGTGACATTTATATTAGATTTCCAGAGAAGAAATCCAGACTTCTGCTGCGTTTTTCGAAGTGAGCTTATTGCGATTCTAGAAGGTCTGGACTCCATCATGATACTTCTGCAGTTAAAGGATATCTGGATCTTTTCTGATAGTAGAAGTGCTATTCAACATTTGGCCGATTGGCATCATGTGAAGGATAGTGCTAATGCAGACATTCTCAGGAAACCAAAACATCTTTCCTATGGTAATCTTTCAGTGGATTCCGTTCCATGTGGACGTTGCTGGTAATGAAATTGCGGACAGTTTGGCTAGAGCCGGTGCTAGCAATTTCACCACGCCTGCCGCATCTCTTACTCATATGGAGCTTTTTCCTAAATTTAGGGTAACTACCATGGCTTTCTGGATTATCCCATCTGTACAACTTTAGTACCAGGTGAGGTGTCCTGGTGGCTCCTTGACTCCGGGCTGCAGTAGACGCGATCAAACTGCACTTGCCTGTTTTCTTAGCAGCCATCTGCTTTCCATGACTTTCATAACAAACATTTCGAGACCTGCACTAAGTATTCTTTGGTGCAGTCCTCTCCTGACCACGCCGAGCTGGCAGCCGAATGGTTAGCGCTCTTGCCTTCGGTTCAACAGTTCGTGGGTTCGAATCCCACCTTGGGCATGGATGTTTGTAGTGGTTCGGAATCCACTTTAAGCCGTAAGTCCCGGCCTAATTAGCCCCCGTGTGCAAAAAATGACCGTTGAGCGACAACCAAACCTCTCCTGACCACATTTTATCTTGTTTGGGGCTTACCAAGCAAGACATGATTCGGGATCCCCTTCTGGTGCTTGACTTTTTTAGGGTGAATGGACTCGTGAACCTGATCTAGCTTTGCTGATCATGTGGATTGGAAACAGGAGCACATTTCGGTATTTTGAATAACTTTCTCCATAACGTAATGCACCATGTGAGTACATTACATGAGCAATAAATAATAGAGCAATCGATTCTCGTATCTATTCATCAATTTCTATTTATAACTGTCCTTATTAATTACTAATTATTGGTGCATAAAATGAACTGTAATTTTTATATAACTATATATATATTTAAATAATTTGCACACAACTCTTAAATTTTTTCTAGATTACAAACACAATAAATATTCTTAAATGTTCAAAAAAATGGTGGTAAATAGCATTAAAAATGGATGTAATACTATTTTGAAAGCGAAATTTTGAAATAGCACTAAATTCACATGCATGTAAACTAATGATTCTAAGACAATTTTCTTATATATTTATAGTTATACACTTTTCTGCTTTTTTTTAAATAATAAAATCTATTTGATCAGTGTTAAGAAAATATTTTAAAAAGTAGCCATGGTTTGAAGCAGAAAAAAACGTTATTTTTTGTCTATGTCTGTATCATTCTTCTAACTGTATTTCAGATACAGCTACAACAGGACAATTTAATAATTGTTGTCATTCTGAGTTCATGTGATGATCCGTTTATTTTTATTTATTTATTTGGTAGACATGAGATGGAACTTTCCTCCAAAAATTCATTTTTTATAATAAATATCTGGAACACAGTTTCAAGATTCGCTTTATACAAAATACACCCATTAAATTTAATCATGAGTGGGACATTTGTTGAATTATAGGCAAATGTGTGCTCGAATTATATAATAACCCAAATTTGTTTTTAAAATCCGCCCTTGAGTGTGTATAAAAGGGGAGAAGAAACGCACCCTCTTTCCAGAATTTCTGTTTATGATAAATAGATTGTTTTGCTTAAGTGTCTTTATTTGCATTAGTAAGGAGTACACACTAAGTTTACTCCACAGGAGTTCCACTAGATCCCAGCCCTCTTTGTTGCCTCTACCCTCTTCAGCATCCACCCCAACTGCTGCCATGACACCCTCTATACCGAAAAGCTGAAGATGTTGCCAGGGCAGTGCTCCATGCCTTTGGTCCCATATGGCTTGTCTTTTTTTTACCTTTTCTCTTTGCAATTGTCACACGACAACAACAACAACACACTAATTTTTATGTACGTATCTTGAAAAGAGTTTTTCTGGAGTACGGATGTGTATGTCGCATATCCGCTCAAGCATTAGCATGGGTCAGGAATAAACCGAAGCAGACATCATTGTGATTTTTTCCAAAGATGTATTTTCTCAGAATGAGTAATAATCTGGAGTATATTTAGGATGGCATTTTATACTAAATGCACTCATTAATATTTTCATAAGTAAGGTATTTTTTTAAGTTATAGCCATATGTTGTCTCCTCGGATGTGTATGAAGGGGAAATGAAGCGCATGCTCTTACATCAGAGTAGAGACTGCATAGCAAATTTTATGCATTTCCCTTAAGAGTTTTCCTTGGAGTGAACTTTATATAAAACCAATATATTAAGATTGCGCTGGCATAAGGCGAACCATACATGATGGTGCTTTTCCAATAAAATTTATAATAAAATTAATACCTAGAATAACTTTAGGGATTCAGTTTAAGCTTAATGTGCACCCATTAAGTATAATATAGTTAAAAATATTCTAGAGATTTAGGCAGTTGTTTGAATTTGAAAATGGCGAAAATTTCAAATTCCAAGGTCATATAAGACAACCTGGGCAATATTAAGTTACTTTTCTCCAAAGATTTATTTTTTATAATAAAATAAATATCTTTAATATTCTATTTTATACTAAAATACATTTATTAATTTTAATGTAAGTGGGATATTTTTTGAGCTATAACCAAAATGTTTGAATTACATATTCGTGCAATTTAAAAGTCTCTTCGTTGGGTGTGTATGAAAAGGAAATTAAATGCACCCACTTTCCAGAATTTTTGTACACTGGATAGATTTCTTTGTGTCAAATTTCTTGGTTAATATGAGGGCTGCATACCATGATTTACGCATGTATTTGTATAATTTATTATCTGGAAGAGCTTATCCGAACAAATATATTAACATTGGACGTGCAGACACAATGCCACTTTTCAGCAAAAATTATTTTGTTTTTAATAAAACAGTAAACATTTTTAATTACTTTAGGGATGCATTAAATGCTTAATTCATGTTTAGATTTTATATAATTAAAAATTTATAGAATTTTAGGGGGTTTGTGTGTGTGTGTGAATGTGGAAATAGCAGAAACTTCGAATTCCAAAGTCGCGGAAGACCAAGTAGACACGATTCCACGTTTCTCTATAAATGTAGATTTTTATGATGAGATGAATATCTAGATTAGATTTAAGGGTGATTTTATATTTATATTAATAATTTTTAGCATAAGTGAGATATTTATTGAGTGTTTGAACTACATGGCCTTGTAATTGTGTGATGGACTATAATTCAATCACATGGACAAAGGATCGAATTACAAGGCTTAGAATATATCTCGATCTTGCCATTTTCTATAACCCATGATTTTTCTTGTATGAAAGGGAAAAGAAATGGGTGACTTTTCCAGATTTTCTGTCCATGGAAAATTTTATTTATTGTTAATTTTCTCTGATTACATCGATAAGATGTACTCATTAAATTTTATACCTTTATTTTAACGAGTTTTCTTTGAGAACTGGTTTATATGTAATACATCCGAACAAATATTTAGCACTGAATCCGAATAACTAAAATCAGAAATGATAAAATTTTTTCCCAACTTTATTTTTCTTTTAAATAATAACTTAGAGTACATTTAAAATTACATTTTATGTATGTATACATTGTAGATTTAAAGGTGTATTTCATAATTAATACTCACATTATTTTTAATGTAAATGAGGTATTTATTGATTTATAGCCAAGTGTTTTAATTACATAGTCCCTCTATTTCTAAGCCCCATGCTTCAGAGTGATCAAATCCCAGCGGCTCCCAAGATCCACCGTGTTCACTTCGGGCGGCTGAGGCTCGTTCAATAGTTCATGGTCCCAACGTCTTCCATGTGAAATACCTCTGGGGCTGGCAAGGCAAGTTTGGAGTCTCTTAGTTCTAAATTACGAGGTGTCAACCAGCTTTTGGGTCCCAGGCGGCATACTCACTGGGTGCATACACACTAGACAAAGTGCTATCACTTCCACTCTTTGTGGTGCTGAAAATGTAGAAAAGCATCCTAGGAGCTAGAGCAATAACTTTTATATTACGTATTTCCTATGGGCGGCTGGGGCTCGTTCAATAGATCATTGCAATAATTATGTGTCAGAAAACTTAAATGTATTCCTTCCTCACTTTTCATCAATGGTTTTTTGCATTTACTTTAATTTTTGACTTAATTATTTGACAGTAGTAAAACTATCTTCTCCTTCATTTTACTGCAGTTATAGCTGGAATTTTTTATTTAGTGCTTATTATGACAAATGAGATTTTCTTAAATTTTATTATTTATTTAATTTCAGTTACATTTATTATATTTATCTGTTTCTAAAATTAAATATTAATCCTTAGTACAGTGGTGCCTAACCTTTGGCCTGTCGTGGGTACATTTTAAACTCAAAAATTGAAAGCGCTAAATATTTAACTATTTTGGTGCATGTATATATATATATATATATATATATAATATATATATAAACACACACACACACACATACATACAGTTGAGTATTTTCATACCTTTAAATACGTAAGAAAATACTACTAGGTTTAACTTTTTGAAATTAAAGATAAGCATTTTTTTTCATTTAAAATAAATTAACAGCTATTTCATAATAAATTTTTATTTTATAAATTTTTTGAGAGAAATATAAAAAAAATCCCCTATTTAAAAATTGTTTGCTTTGAATTTGAAAGATATATTTTAATCACAAACTTCAATATAAATACATTATTGAAATATAGTAATTTTATTCTATTTTAATTTACCAATCCATAAAAACCTATAAAATATAATCATTTAATGGTAGCCGGTAAATAATGGGAAAGTAATGCAGAATTTTACTGTTAAACTGCGATATGCCTCATGATTAAGTATACAGTGAAAGTCATATTGAATGTAAAACAAATACCTAATAATTTATGTGAAAGCTCTGGCATTGCTTGTCTTCAAATAATTTATTGTACTGCGGTACATGTTGTTAAAGTCAAACTCATACAGTCATTCAAGTGTTTATTTGTAATTTTCGATCTACATTTTGTCTTTAAATGTTTCATGATCGAAAGTTTACTTTCTCTAAGGTAAGTAGATCCAGTGCTGGAAAACAGTCTAAGAAAAGTTTGTTTCATTAAGGGATATTTTCTCATCAACAAGGGTTTCCAAAAATCACTCTGTCGAAACCTTGTTTTTAGTTGCAAATCTGACTGAAAATCTATTAATTCCATTTCCTAAACATCAACATTTTTACTAAACATCTATCCAATCTTGTATGATACATGAAAAATTTTTAATTTTCCATAAATGGATATGAGATGAATAATAATATTGATTGAACTTTATTAAAATCAGAGAAGCTAAGCTCAAAATTATTTTTCAGTGCATTTAGATTTTCCTAATATTTCACTGTTTCAATTGCCTTCATAATATAACTTGAAAAATTCTGAAAATAGGCGATTTTTTTTTTCATATGATTTATCCACAAATTTAATTTTATCTGAAAAGCAGTTACAATCCCAGTCAACTGGAAAAGAGTTTTTTCTTTTATCTGGAGATCTTCGTTCAGTTTGCTTAGTTCGAGCTGGGGAGCACATACAAAGTGATCGGCGAGCACAGGGTTGGACACCGCTGCCCTAGTATATTAAAGTTTATCTTATATATATTTATATTTAATTTTCATGCTTGATAATTTATTACGACAAGGAAATAATTTTTTCTCACGCTCTTATTAAAAAAATTTTTTGCAGGCGATTTTCAAAAACAGGAAATTTTCCCTTTTGTAATTGTAGTTCATCTTTATTATTAGAAAAAACAACTGGTTTTCTTCTTTTGAATTATTTTTTATACCATACTTCTTTTGAAAAAAATACCTTCCTGAAACACAGATATTTTTAAAAAAAATTCTGCACCCAAAAACTTTCTCATAATCAACATGACTTTATTTTATTCGTTTTGTTATATATTAAAAAGATATAATTAAAGATACATTAAATAAGAGTCGTATAAAGAACAAATTTCACACAATTAAATTATTATCCATATTAGTTATTAATAAATAGTAAAAGAAGCTTTGGTCTATATAAGTTATTGTGCGAGGTTACTAGCTTGGAGCCATATGCTTCCGTACTAAAAAAACAGTTTTTTCCCCCGTCAAGAGTCACCAAGCTGTCTATAATGTACTTAACTAAAATCTGTTAGCCCCGCCCACAAGCGTCCCGAGCATTTATTGAAGTTCAGTAAATAGAAGATAAAGGTTCTTGCAGAACAAGAAGGAAAATACATAAAAATTTCTACATTTCTTTGGTATATCGTAGGTATGCATTATTCAGAGAACAATTTTATATAATAAGAAATTGAAATATATTTGCATATCTTCATAGGTACATATCTTCATACATTCAAGGATCAAAGGAAGTACTCCCTGGGTTAAATATAGTTTGCAAGACAATATTATGAGAAATAGAAAATAATTTATTTTTTTTGTTCTAGCAAGGCTAATATTTTTGAAAAATATTAGATTCGTCAAAATAAGATATTTCACTTAGTTTTGGAACAAAAAAAATAGTGGCGCCATCTATTGGCAAATAGTAAAGAAATAAAATTGTTTATTAAGAAAACGGAAAGCTTAAATCGTGGAATCGAGATGAAATGAAGTATCAAATTTAAAAATGCTCTATGATATTTCAGGGGTTTATTAGGTGTTTCTCTGATAAATTAATGAAATAGTAAAAAATATAAAACAAATTTAACAAAGCATTATTTTTGTTCATAATTTAAATAATATTGCTATTTTTAATCATTTTATTAGTAAAATAATTGTTTCACGTGTAAATTATAAAGCAAAATGTGATGGAGACTAAAAAAATGCTTTAAAGAGTCTTTAGGAAGATTGGAAAACTGTTTTTAATGATTTCTCAAGCTTATTTCTAATTAAACATGTTTTATTTATTTAAAATGTTTCTGATTTAAATTTCACATTTCATAAATATTTGAAGGTAATCGACAAATGTAAGAATTTTAAAATGAAATCTGGGATTTCTGTAAATTTTGTGATATGATTAACTAATATATTTGGCCAAAACAAAACACAGTATTTTTATTGCAATTTAAACATTTGTTGTCCTAAAACGGCTGAACTATTATAACTTCATTTTTCTGCTGATTTTTTTAAACACCCTTTTTGAAATTTATTATATTATAGTCATGACCACAAAGACTTACTTAATAATTAATAATAAAAAAATGAGCTTATCTACGCAAATTTGTAATAAAAAGAAATTACTGTAATTTCTTTTTATTACAAATTTGCGTAGATAAGCTAATTTTTTTTTTAATTCAAGTAAATGTTTGCGAAACACTGTTCGTTTTTTTTATTATTTAAATTTTAATCACTATTGTGCTCTTACACATGTTCATAATAAAATTAGAAGCATCGAATTTATTACTGGAACATCATGTATAATAAACATGTGTTGCATTGTGTGGATGGCATATACAAAAAAAGCCTAAAAAATCAATAATAATAAATTTCCATTATATTTACTTAGAATTCTATTTTCAAAATATATCTTACTTAATTGAGTTTTAAAAGAGTGCTAAAAATTTATAAAACATCGTTAACTTGTAGGAACTAATAAAAGAGTGTTCGTAAGATCAAAAAATATGTATTAGATCTTAAAACTAATTTTTTACCAAACTGCTCTCTTCATTAAAAATACCATTAGAAATAATTACTTAGTAGTACTATTACATTAAAAACAAATGTTAAATAAAATTCCTACTTAAGAATAATTCTTATTTTTCTTTTAGAAGTAAAAAAAGGTGAATTAATAATCATTTATTAATTTGATTTCAAAACCACATTTTTATAAAAACGTTTTCCAATTTTTTGATATAGCAAAGCCTTTCATTATTGTTTTTCTCAGTAAAGAGAGCATCTATATTTCGTTAGCCATATGCGTGTTTTGTAGATGGCTGCAGCATTACGTCATTTTTTTCTTGTTTGATATCTGATATTTTTATTTTATCCATTATTATTTTCAATAATTTATCCAATATTTCTTAAGAATAAATTACATCTGAGTCCACATTTCGGAAATTTCGGGCAGCTTTTATTCTTAAGTATTCGGGTAAATAATGTTGTTGGTTTGCTACAGTTCCGAGGGTCTAAATTACCTAGATATTATTTTCTCAGCAAAATCATTCTAATCATAGATTCAAACAAGAATTATACAAAAATTCAATACCTAGAATGTCAATTTTGATTGGTTGGTTGGACCCCCAACAAAACAAACAGAATTAAAAGAGTAAACGGTAATTGTTAAAATAGGAGAAAAACAGTAAAAAGTTCATCACTCATTTCACACCAAGGATTTACTTAATTTAAAAACAAATTTCTATGAGGAAACGTGTGTGCTCAATACGAAAGCGAATTAATCTCACTTCAGCTCTTCGTACCAATAAAACTATTAATTAGGTGAAGTATGGAATTGTGGCATCAATTTATCTTGCATGTTTCACGACTCCTCTGCCAAAGAGAATAAATTAGCCTTTTAACACCTTTTCTCATTCAGACAAAGGAACTGATGGCAGAGCTGGATGTAGATTTCGCAGTTGCAGCAACTTTCTCGTTGTTATTGAGGCCTACGTGACGTGGGATCCAACAGAAAGTGTCACATCCTTTACCAGCAAGGAAATCTAATGCTCGGAAAATTCTTGACATAGCAGGATGGCATTCAAAACTACTGTTCAGCAAAGCTTCCAAAATATCCAGACTGTTAGTGTACACAAAATGCTTAGGGTAATCAATTGTATTTATCTGCTGTAGATCTTGATAAATGGCTATTGCCTCAGCAGAGAAGATTGAACAAGATGATTGGAGGCTGTAGTTAAGAGTCTTGTTATTTAAAACTACAGCGATATCGATATAAACGGCTGTCTCAAGACTTTTAAGTGGGCACCTGAGGTGCATGAAATCTGAATCTGGGAGTAAGGTCTTTTCTTTGTGCAAAAAATGCAATGTTGAGTAACATCTTCCTCCGATCACATCCTAGATTGTCTGGGATTTGCTTTGGGGTATGTTCACGGATGTCCGCTTTTCATACTCGATTTCGCTAGGGTTCACGGTGTCATGGATCTGATCTAGCTGCCGCTCTTGATCTTTGAAGGATTGGAAACAACAACAAAACTACAGCATAGTCAACATGTCCTGTGGATTTTGATCCATCGGTAAAAACTGGTGTGTACGTGATATACTGAGAGCAATGTGATGAATGAAGCTGCTGGAGAACAGTAGTAGTTGTGTCCTATTTTCTAAAACGAGCAAAAGGATTAATGATTTTAATCTGCGGATCATATCAAGGTGGATGTAATAATAGGTCCGTTCTGTTGAAGCAGTCATCCCACAGGTCGGATTTTACTTTGTTCGGGTGAGAAAAGGTGGGATGCTGTATGAACGATCATCTTACAGTCTCATATGTGCAGTTTTAGTAGTCATGGAACGTAATAGATGATGCGGGTCAGACATAATTTTAAATAATAATTGAGAGAGCTGCATTCGCCTCAGGTCTAAAAGCAGTTGTTTGACAAATTGCATATAGACTCTGGACGAGTGATGTGTAGAATGCTTCCTGAATATATTCTCAAAGCAGAGTGATGTACTGAATCCAGTCTGCATAGAACAGAAGACCAAGCAGATCCTTACACAAAATATCCATAATCAATACGAGATAAAATCAGTGACTGGTAAGCAGGAAGTAGTGACGTGCGATCAACACCCCAAGATATATTAAAAAGAACCTTGAGGATATTGAGCGATCACTCGTACTTTTTCCGCAAATGCAGAACATGTGGAAGAAAATTTACCGTTCGGTCCAAAAATTTTCTATTCCCAGAAACTTTATCTCATTTTCTCCAACGAGAGTAAAGTTGAAATTTTCAAACCTAAACACGTGCTCACAGTTTGGAGAAGAAAAGGAGCTGCTTTTCAGGCTCAAAATGTACAGAAAACTATAAAGCACAGAGGAGGGAATGTCATGGTCTAAGGCTATATGGCTTACAATGGAATTGGAAATCTCCATTTCATTGATAATAAAATGACAGCTTTGTCATATATTGAGGTGTTACGAGATAACTTGGAAGAGAGTGCAAAGAAATTAGCTTTAGGGAAGACATTCATTTTTCAACAAGACAAGACTCCAAAGATACTGCCAACAAAACCAAAGAATGACTATTATATAATGCTCCCCGAAGATTGGTAACTCCTCCATAGTCCCCAGACCTGAATCCTATAGAACATTTGTGGCATCTATTGGATGAAAAAGTGAGAAAATTCCCAATAACAAGTAAAGCAAGCTTTGCAAGATGCATGGACCAGCATGTCATCAAACGTCACCAAAGATTTGGTGGAATCTATGCAAAGACGTCTGGATGCAGTAATTTCAGCAAAAAAACTATATACCAAATATTAGTATCACGTTTGAATTTTTAGTTATTTTATTTTATGTATGATTCAATATTGAAGTCCGATGTTCTAATATTTTTTTGCAGTGCAAATCTCCTTTTATTTTAATTTTTTAAATTCTATTGATTTTAAATATTTGTTTCTTACTCCATGAGTAATTATGTAAAAGTATTACATAATATAAATACTATGTGACAAATATTTCATTTTATTACCTTGATAACAAAATTTACTACTGTTCTAATACTTTTTTTGCCTACTGTAAGAAATTCCCGCTGTAACAATCTCAATTATACAGCTACAATTCGTCAGATATAACAAGAAACAGCTTCCAATCACAGGTCTCAAATACCTCAGACAGAGAACAACTAGCAGTCACAACTAATCGTCTTCACTCGCTGACTGTCTTCACAAAAACTGACTCTTTCATGTCGGGCTGCGGTATTTATACCTGACTTGGCGGAGAAATCTACCAGTTTCGCCAAGGTTCTGGAAGCTTCTAGGCAGTCTCGAAAAATATTGGTCCTAGAGCTTAGGTGATGGATGGTTCCAGAAGTATCTATTTCTCGCCAAGTCACCAAGAATCTCGCCAACTGTCGCCAAATCATTAGGAAATCCGCTTTTAAACTACAACACATCTAAATACCGCAATTTTTGCCCAAAATGTGAGAATTTCCGACCTGTCCGAGATATTTTAAGACAAATACAATCATTATTTATAAATTTGTAACAATATTATGTTATCAAAATAATTTTTTTCTCAAAACTGATACAATCTATGTTGTTCTTTCAAGTTTTTCATTGATTCAAATTATTATCAAGAATTACAAGTGCTGAGATTAAAAAATATATTTTAACTGTTAAATCGCCTAAATCGAGATTTTCTTAATCAATTGTCATAGTAGGGAAAATTTCTTCGTATTTTTAAGGCATTTAATAAAACTGTTTTTTTAAGTTATTAAAATATATTTTATTCTTAAAATAAGAGCTAATTTTTATTAGAATCAAAATTTATTTCTATTAAGAATCATTTTGGAAGTGCTGTCCATGCAATGGCATAAAGTTTTTTTCTTTCAATAAATTTATATCATTCAAAGATGATCTTATTTTTAAATTTTTATAATGTAGAATGAGAAATATGTACAATTTCTTCATAAATTTCTTGAACGAATTTTTCAAGTTAAAAGATTTGTTTTTATATAAATTAAACTAATTAATTAAGAAATATATTCTGTATATATAAACATACAAAAAAGAAAAAAAACCTTTATAGATTTTTAACTTCTATCATTTAAAAAAAGAATTTTTCAATATAAGGTGCTAATGTAAAGCCGACAAAATTACGAGTCAAATAAAAATTATTTCCCAAACAAAAACATTAAATAAATTACTTTTAAATGAATAGTTTTAACTAATAAGTAATTTAATACTTAATTTTCAAAACTCTGCATGCAAATGTTAGTAAATATTTATAGCAGCAAAAATATGAAATAAATATTCAAATCGAAAGAATACATAGTAGACAGAAAATACAACTTACGGCAATGATATTTTAAAGGTCAAAACTCCGAACAAACGAAATATTAACCGTGTGAGCTATAAAAAGGAAAGAAAGATTATGTTTTCCTAAAATTTGGAGGTAATTAGTTCTCGATCCCCTCCATTTCCATTCCAGGAAGACAATTCCCTACACGGCATACTGTAGTGCTATTTTATGAAAAATTTCCTCCCTATCTTCGAAGGTCAGTCTGGTGCCGAATACCATGAAGGGGAAGGTTCCTTCTTCCATGCCGGACACAATATTTTGGATAAAGGGGATGGCTAATATGGGCACGTCTAGCTGGAATTTTCTCACGAGTATACCGCGACATTAGGCTAAAAGGCTACAGTAAAGCCCGAGATAAAAAATACAAGGATTTTTTAACAAGCATCAAGGCAAAAACGTGAGGTTTATAAAAAAGTAAAATTATAATGCTCTGCTTTCTATTAACGTACGTTTCAACTAATTTAAAATTATGTATAATATATTAAGAAGTCTTTTGGTTTCATTATAATAAAAAGTATTTTTATGAAAATGTTTTCAGTCGTAACATATTACAAATGCAAAACTTTTATAGAGTCTCCAAATGAAAGAGACTTCACGTACAAGAGAATATAGCCTCTTAATTAAAAAATTTGAATCTTAATTGAATACTAATAAATTTTCTTAGCGTATTATTCTTTTTTAATTGCTTAGATACTTATTGTACTGTAATTCATAAACTAATATTCCAATCATAATTTTTGTAAAACATTTTCGTAACTTTAAATTCCTGTTAATTTTTTTTGTTCATTATGTGCGGTTTAAATCTGAAATAATTTCTTATGCTTATTTACTTTTTAGAATTTGATTTAGATTTTATAAAAAAAATTGCATTTTAAAACTTTTTAAACTTCAAAAGTTGATCAGAGTATTTATTCATAGATTTACTTATGATTTTTATTGTGTGTGTGTGTTTGCGTGATATAAATTTCCACATTTTTCTTAAAAGAAAATGTATTCGGATATGAAAGTTTTATTGAAAATAAAAAATTAGCAGTTTTGTACTGTGCAATAGAAGCAGTGAAAAATTTATGTAATTTTCTGAGCATATTTATTTTTAATATTTAATAATTGAAATATCAATGTGGATTATAACTAGACCTTTTAATACGAAATGGAACTTTTATGTATTTAAATTTTGTATAAAAGAATCGTAATATACTGAATCTTTTGAGCTATTGCGGTAATGTAATAATTATCACTGGCATAACAAAGTGCCAGCAATTTTAGATTTTGATGGAGTTTTTTTCATTACAAAAAAAAAATGCATAAGAAAGATCTACTACTTAAAGTGGCATTGAATATACATTAAAAATGCAAATAAAGCTAAGTTCTAAATGAATATTAAATTTTAATATTTACTGTAAAACATAATGACAAGTTATCTATAATAAAATATTCAAAATTAAAGGAAAAGAAAAATTAGCAGAAGAATATTCATTTGTATTTGGATGTATTACATCGACTGTTTATTTTTCTCTCGAGGATTGGAGGAAAGACGCGATATTGACATTTATAAATTATCTTGATATGTTTTGAATGATTTGCAGATATGTTTGGCAGCTTGATTTCTTCAACTATAAGCTGTATTTTCTACTAAAAACTTCAGAAAAAAGATTTAAAATAAAATTATAATCGAACAAATGTTCTATTTTTCAAGCACTATTTTGATTCCATGTGTACTTCAAGCAATATTTCAATGAAAACTTGCAATGGTTCTAATTTCAAAATAAATCTTTAAAATATTTTTCCAAAAATCAGTAATATAATTCAAACACAGTTAGTTTCATGTAAGATAATATTATAGTTAAAGTATCAAAGCAAATTATTCCTTCAAATAAAGAAAATATTTTCAGAATATTCATTACAAAATTGTTTACTCAGAAACAGAATCTCTCTCTCTATATATATATATTTCTCGGAATCTTAAAAATATCATTAAACATTAAAAAGGAGCTGCCAACAAATCGCCATTTAAAAAAATGCTAAAATAACGTTATTAATACAATGTCAAATATTTTTAATGAGTAAAAAAGAAAAGTGATTAAAGTTTACATATTTTTTACTTAACATGATATAATTTTAAAACTATATTACAAATATGAAAATACTCATTATTTTTTGAGTACTTCAAAGCTATATTCTTAAACAGTTTGAAAAATGTCAACTTAAAAAGAGTTTTATAAACAAGGAAAAATGACTTGAAGTGGTGGACAGCTTTTGAAGGCCAGGAGCACCCGAAATCAATTTTAGCTAAGCATAATGGAGCGGCCTCCAGGCCAATGAATCTGCTGATATTCTTGGAAAAGAAAGGGTTTCTGGCTCATCAACTACTGGTAACGAACAGACCTTCTCCAAAATAAGATCAAAAAATGAGATTGCAAATCAAAATACGGAGGACTTTTCCGTCTCCATGAGTTTTCGGCATTCTGGAAAAACTGCTGGCAATGCCCTCAAATTTGGAAGTGATCGAGGTGTTCAATGCACCATAAGCAGTCTCATGAGTGGACATATATGGAACCTATTGATAAACAGAAATTTTGAGTGCACTTCTCTGCACAGTTCTCCTCCAACGCGTAAAGCTTTTACATTATTATTTCAACGTATTGTTTTTGACTTTTGAGGATTCACGACCTCCTGTCTAATTTGCAGCCACACCTTGATGAATAAGCAACAAAAATATGTAAAAACTATTTTTCTTTGGTTATTAAACTTTTTTATTGTTCCTTTGTTAAGATCGCATTTCTTAACACTTATAATTAACACTACATGAAATAACTATACAATTTTTGACAGTAATATTTAATACAGAAGTTTTTCTTTCTCATATCGACATTCTGTTAATCCTAACTTAAATTAATTAATTGCACTGAGCTATAAATTTTTACTGCCAGTTATAAAGGTAATTAAAAATAATTTAAAATTCTTGTTGGCATGTTGAAATCATAATAAAAATAATGTGATAATTTCTAATTCATTATGCTATAGAGTATAAAAATTTTCTGTGGTAATTCATCACTCTTATTTCACACATCTTATTAACTATTAAAAATTTTATCTCCAAAAACAATGCTTTATTTAATCCTATACTCATATTTCTCTAATCTATTGGGCTAGTTTTTCCTATTTAATTAAAAAATGAAATTTTATGAATCAATATTCAGTTATCATTATTTCAAAGTGAAAGGAAAGTAGTTTTTATCATTAAAATTTAAAGACATCATGACTATAAATCTTTTAGAATTTCAAACAAAAATTTCCTCTAAGATAAATATTCTTAACTTTCATTATTTCTCAAAATTTTTAAGAATGGGAATATTAGCAATATAATTAATATATTATGTATAATGTTAATAGCAACAATAAGTTACACTGAAGACAATCAAACAAAAAAAGATAAATAGGAGAATTA
The DNA here is from genome assembly GCA_037975125.1 of Latrodectus hesperus. Taxonomy (NCBI): domain Eukaryota; kingdom Metazoa; phylum Arthropoda; class Arachnida; order Araneae; family Theridiidae; genus Latrodectus; species Latrodectus hesperus. The sequence continues at coordinate 7,479 of JAJQOW010002126.1, read as the reverse complement.
AAATTATAACGCTACACTAAAAGTGCGTGGTAACACTGATAGTGCATAATTAATATACAAATGCGAATGTTATAAATATTTGCAAAACAAAAATGAAGTTTACAAAATCTATACATTACAGTTATCATTGTTTAGGACAATTTATTTTAATCATAAAACTCATTAATTATACAAATTAAAAATATAGAATCACTTTATAAAAAAAATAGTTGATTTATACGAATTACACAAATTATGTATAATATACTTTAAGGAATTATAAAACTCGTGAAGAAATTAATTTTATTAATTGTTGTTGTCGTGTGCCAGTTAGGCTGGCAATATGGGGTGCGATACTCCACTTTTTCAACTGAACCATATTTTGGTGTGGAGTCCGACTTCTTCAGTACACACATGCCATAGGGACCCGTTTATAGGGTAGCAGGGGTGTTTGTGGGACCCCAAAAAATCCCCGGAAACTTTTACGGACTTACTACCGACATTTTGGAGTTTCGAGAAGGGGGGAGAAATGAAAAATTACAATTATGAAGTATTGAATGACCTAATTATTGCGTTTTCTGCTTTCAAAGCAAACAAAATGACCCAGATCAAAATAAATAATTCATTATTATTCCTACTTCCTTTTGAACGACGATCCCCGGAATTTCCAGGTATCGAAGTTCAAAATCCCCGGAGCACAAACACCCCTGGGGTAGGCAACCATTTACAACACATTCATATACAACAAAGACAGGATAGATAGAGAAAGATAGTACATCCATGCCCAAATTGGGATTCGAACCCATGGGTTCGAATCCCAATTTGAGCGATCAAATATAAAAAATGGACAGGGAGGTCCTGCAGGACCTCCCTGTCCATTTTTTATATTTTTTATTAATAAATACACACATAGCAGAATCTGGGATATATATACATATATAATACTGAAAGACTTAAGAAAAAAAGTACATGTGAGAATTCAAATAATGACATGTATTAAAACTACAAATTTTTGAATATGATAAAGTTTCCATTTCAGTGGATATGAATCTAAAAATGAAATTTATGAAACAAAACTTCAAACTTATTCCTAAAGATTTACTTAGCAGAATCTGGATCGATAAAGATCGATCAAATAAGAATTTTGCTAAGAGATTTTTAATTTTTTATTGGTAATTAAATCTTAAATTCGTTTAACTGATAAATAAATTATTGGAACTCTTAAAATAGGACAATCTTAAATCAATGTTTCTGAAAAATTGAGTTTACTGCTGAAAAGTATTTCTATGTAAATGGAGAACCAAATATGTATACATATATTGTGATTTGCTTTGCAAATACCAATATTTTAGAAATTATTATACAAAATAACTTAGTCATAAATAAAAGAAATTTACACAGAGAAATATGTACAAAAATATCTATAAACAGACAACACACCATTTAGATGAGTGAATGTTTTTCTCCACTTGTTTTATAAAATGACGACATTCAAGAATCTTTCATTCATGTTCTGAGAGCAGAATCCACGGAAGATTGGTCATTACTTAAAATAAGTTTTTCAACCGAAAAAGTCTAAAGACAAGCATTTTTAATTTACCTCCACTATTAGATGATAAATGCATTTCAAATAATTTGATCTTATATATGCCGAAATATTTTTTATAATATTTTTTTGTTGTTTTCTTATAGATGCATAATGCGATATACAACGGTCTGCTTTATCCACACCTCCCATAATTAAATTGTAATCTGCTACAGCAAGTGGTTTTTCTTACTAATTTATCTCCGTGATTTAAATTTTTTCATTTGGGAACTATGAATAGCGCTTAATATGTTAACGATTTTCTTATCTTGCCATTTTATAGCACACATCTTTCCTTTCTGGTAAGTTAATACTTCGCCTTTTTTTAATTTCGCACTTTTTAGGGCAGGTGAAATATTTTTCAATTCTATCTAAGAGTACCATACACAAAATTCCGGCTAATTCTGACAAGGAATAAAAATTATCTAATGTTATACAATAACCTTTGTTTAACAGTCCTTTCGCCAGCGTTAGAACAGTTTTCGTAGCAACACCGCATGGAAAATCCATTTCTTCAAATTCAGTATTTGCCTGAATTCGCAAGAGAATTTCAAATGTAGACTCTTGAAGATTAACAAAGTTGGAACATCTTTAGTGCTTTTTGTAGGAATGTACTGTATCCATCCAAGATGCTTGATAAAGCATCAGAGACTCATCAATTGAAATGTCACGATCTGATACATAAATTCTTTTAAAGTTTTCCATCACTGAATACAATACATTGCATATTTTTCACAGTTTCTTTGGTGGCTCCTCGAAATTTTCCTTTGAAAAATGGAGAAATTTCATTATAAGGCTGCACCACTTTTCACTCATTACTGAGAAAATAAAAGGAGTACTTTTAATTCGTCGCTTTGATCACAACTAAACGTTTTCCTACTATTCCCTGTAATACCAGAAGATGTGTGTGGTGAAAATTTTTCAATTCTTGAATGTCAGTGGGATACCTCTGACGTAATCTCAATTTTGGGATAATATTCCCTTTTAAATAATTATCAGCTTAAATATTTGTTTCTTCCACAATCATTTCAATTACAGTGTCATTCATAAATAACTAAAAAATATTCAACGAATCCTCTGGATTAGCTGGCACTAAATTTCCAGGAGAACCCATGAAAGGAAAACATGGTGGGACACCGTTATCTGACTTAATTAATATCATCATTGTCAGAGTTTTCTGATTCAGAAGAAAATACAACAACCTAAATTAAAAGAGGAGTCTTCTCAGTCATAAGCAATTTTTCAAATGTTTTTTTTTAAATATTAATTTGATAAAAAGAGTTTAAAATATTTTACTTATAAATATCAAAATGTATTAATCTGAAAATCATTTACGAGAGGAAAACACTTCAAAATGAGATTGTAGTAAACAATCAAGGTAAAAAAGCAGTTTCTCATTTGTCTACTTCAACTAGAATCAAAGTTAAAAGAACGCTTTTTTGCATAAATAAACATCCTCAAACAAATCGAAAGCTTTCTTCGGATAAATAAACACCCCCTTTTATTCCTTCTGTATCTAAAACTGGTAACAATCCAAATTATACAGTAAGTCACATGTGAGATGAGTTATATTCCTTCAAACAAATTCCTGATGTATATACGGGCGGTATATGAGAGAACTATTTGAAAGAGAGAGAGAGAGTACTGTCGAATACTTATAAATATATTGTAGAGCAAATAAATTTAATTACTCATCCTTTAATATTCAATTTTCTATGATCATTAATTTCTCAATATTTTAAGGAGATCCAATGAGTAATAACTAAGTGAAAAATGTTTGAATACTTTAGGAATAATATATAACTTTTGCTATATAGTAAAACAATATAATAGTATCAATATGATAGAAACAAATTGATAGAAAACAAGTTTTGCTTATCAAGTCATGTAAGATTGTAAGAATCCTAATTATATAAAAATAATAAATTTTATAAATATTATATTTTTATATCAGTAAGGTAGAATTTTAGTAAGAAAATTTCTAAAGAACAATTTAAATTTTCTAAAATTTTGAATACAGGAAATGTTTAAAAATATGTTGATCAATCAAATTTAATTTCCTTAACTATATGTTATCTACGTTTTATTTTTTTGAAACAAAGCAAATTTTATTTCAACTTTTTTTACTATGAATAATATTATTGTTAATACTAATAAAAGATTTAATGATTCTAAAGATAATTACATGAATCAGAAGTTATGTCTAAAAACTTGTATTTATTTTTGTATGTTCTTTTGTAAAAATTATCTCAATATGTTTTCAAAATCAAGAAATTTTTATGTATAAACTACAAGAATTTATTTGTACACTTTAAACTTTTTTGAGATGGGGCGGGCTAGCAATAAATTTTATTTAAAAAGTACTGAAACAACATTATCATTTTATCATGGTGAATATTACAAATTTATATATATCAAAAATAAAAATCGAAAAAGACATGAAAAAGTAATGATTTTTTTAAGGACTTGAAAATTTAAGAAAAAATAATTGTTATAAGCATTTTTTTTTTCTCTTCAATGTATCTAACATTAGTCTAGATGGTTTAAGGTTTGTTTGTCGCTCAACGGTCATTTTTTGTACACGAGGGCTAATTAGACCGGGACTTACGGTTTAAAGTGGATTCCGAACCACTAAAAACATCCATGCCCAAGGTGGGATTCGAACCCACGAACTGTTGAACCGAAGGCAAGAGCGCTAAACATTCGGCTGCCAGCTCGGCAAACATTAGTCTAGAAAAACATTAATGTTTTAAATTATCACAAATTTATTTAAATAGGAAAAAGTCATGTTTTTTTATGGAAAGATTCTTACTTTATTTGTCAGAAATTTATAGCATACCTGTAATTCTAAATTAATCAGTTTCACAAACTTTAATGATAATATTTAATATTGAGACTATTTTTCAATATTAAACTTGTAGATCTTCACATAACATACTATATAGTTGCCCTGACTTTATTGATATTTTTTAATACAGTTTATTTTTAATCAAACAAATAGCACTATATTCTTGCAAGAAAAACAACCAATAATTTAAATATTGTAATATCTTATTTAATATAAAATAACAACTATTTTATGAATTTATATTCTTATGTACTTTAAGGAAACATGAAATTATTATTGTATAATTTAAAAAAATTAGTAGTTTGGAATTTATTTAATTTTGAACACAATTTTATTTTAGTAATTTCTATACTTCATTTCATTATTATTATTAAATTAAGTATTTTTATGATATATCATAATTAATGAAGATTGAAAAACATTCCATGATTTCTGATCTTATTTTTTAAATTTACAAATTCATTCAGATTAAGTGAATGTTCTTTGCTTTCATAATTTTAATTCTTAAGAGAAAAAAAATGTTCAGAAATGTTTAATACGCTTATTTTTTTAGATTTTAATGGCGCAATCAATATTGTATCGAATATTTAATTTTATGTTTAAAAGATAAATGTAGCGGAATAATTTTTTATTCAAATAAGAACAGTTAGGTAAATATGATAACCATTTTGCAACAAAAATTTCTGTGATTAAGATTTCTAGGTTTAAAAATCTTTTTCTGTATTAAGTATATATCATTTTAAAGATAACTATTAGTAGAATAAATATTAGTATATTTGTTTGTTTTAAAAATATTTTATAATAAAATAATTACTTTCTCTCTGTAATTTTAATGTTTAATTCTTAATACATAGTATGATTGTGATTGCAACTAATAATTAATACACCATTTAAAAATATACTTTCTTAAGTGTATGAAACTATTTTCAACTTAAAAATGTTAGTTTTTAAATATTAAATAAAATTAATTTATTTTGCTGCAGAATTTATTGTTAAAAATTTGATGAATTAAAAATTCCTCATAAATTTATATTATGAAATATTTATTTTCTAAAATATTATTCTTACGTCCTATGAAAAAATTATATTAAATGTATTCAAAAAAAATAAATAAATAAATAAAATTTACAATGACTTTCAAAGTAGGATAATAATAATGTCAGAAATATTGTAATTTCATTTTTTTCTTTTTTTTAATACTAGAGAAAATTTCTAATTATGTGATATATTTAAAAAATAGTACTAAATAATATTAAAATAATGACTTCAGAATAACAATTAATATTATTGATATATTTTAGTTTCAATATTATGTTTCTTTCAAAAGGAATGATAGTCAAAATATAAGTTTAATATCAGATCCAACAGATAACAGTCATGTTACATTATTGACATAAGATAATGAAATAAAATGAAAAATGTAGTATATTTATTCTGTAAGTTTTTTCCCAATGCACAAAAATAAAATTATAAATTAAATGAATTTGAGTGATTAGAACATAAAACTATATTACTAATTATGGAAAACCCATTGATTTTACTATTACAGACAAGGGATTTTTCATTGGTAATTAAATAATTATTATTTGCGAAATTTATTTGTTTATCTCAATCATAACTAGTTTGTAAAATATCATCAAAAACTATAAAAATTGAATCAACTAAAATAAATATAAGTAATCAGGAAAATAGACAAAAAACAAATTTAAAGGTATATAGATTTAAAATTTTCATGATAATAAAATCAACTAATTTTATTATCTTAATGACTAAAATTAAAAATATTTATCAAGCAATTTTGCATTTCTTTTCTAAAATAGTAAATTCAAAGATTATTAAATTTTAGACTTGAATCTTGGAGAAAATAATCAATATTTTAGATATTTGGTGTGAAAATCAGTCTCAGTATTAGTTTTTAAAGAAAAGACTTCAAGGTGTGGGCTTCGAGTCATTTATAGACCGATCCATCAATCCACCCATTAGAAAGAAAGAAAAAGTTGGTTTTTACAATGAGCAAAAATACATCATGGCCGCTTTTAAACAGAAAAGTTCTGATGGACCTTTTCTGTCAGTAGCCACTAGCTGAACAGTTTGTTGTAATGTAACAGATAGATCATGGATCTCCAGTCAGTTAAAAATAAATGCATATAGAAGAAAATGAGCTTACAAAAAAGAAATTTTTCAAAACTTTAGATCATAAATTGAAATTACATTATCATTGTATCTATGGAACCATGTCGAGGACCAGATACAAGTTAATAAAATCGTAATTGTTGATAAAATATAAAAATGTGTTCGTAAAAATGAGTGTTTATTATATACATGCCTGCCAACTTTTGGAAAAGTGCTACAGTAACACTTTTTACGTGTCAAAATTACAAGTCTGTCAAATATATATTTTCTTAATTAAATTAACTAAGTTAATAATTTCACTATATTTAATTTACATTTTTAATTAATTAAAAATAAATTATTAATTAAAATTTATGTAAATTCTATTAAAGATTTATTACTTCACTCCACTTGACTTCAGTTATATTCAATTCATAAAATCTAGAATTTATCAGGAAAACTACCCCATGAATGTTATCTTGAAAATATTTTTAGTAATCACATTCTTGCTTTCTGTGAATTTTAAAAATACTTTCAAGGAAATATTTTCCATGCCACAATGCAACTAAATTAAAATGATAGAATTAAATATTTACATCATAAATATCTGGAGAAAATTATATCACACCTTTACAATAGTTTTTTATCAAATAAAAAGTTAATAATTAGAAACGTGTCAACAATAAAATAAAAATTCAGGGTTAAAGATTTAAAAAAAAATTTTTTGTTAAAGAACTACATTTTATGTTTCATATACTGGAAGAGTTCAATGATGTAACAGTGGCTTTTTTAACCTTAACTAATTGTTTCTGAATTTTTGCTCATAAAAAATCAATTACTAACAGATTTTTCACAATAAGCAAATTTTTGAAATTATTAGATAGTTAAAAAATTCATTTTTCAAGTCTTTTTCACTAAACTAAAAGCTTTTTCACATTCTGCATTACTATCTGGT